>JAGKTI010001441.1:42692-64640 GCA_018397915.1 Birgus latro | reverse complement strand
TGTGTGTGTGTGTGTGTGTGTGTGTGTGTGTGTGTGTGTGTGTGTGTAGACACCAAATACAAGGAAAAAAGTCAAGTCAAAACAATAAGTTCTTTGTAGAATGTATACCTTTTTATTTTCACAGAGGGAACTTTTGTTGCTTCACAAACCTTTCAGGCTGATGACATTCCTTGGTACTTTTTTCCAACATCTTTTACTACAAAACATATTTCCTAGTTAAATGGAAAAGATATAATTGCAGTTAAGGGGTTAAGTAAAAGTTTTGCTACTGCAATTAACGAGAGCGCCTAATATGTTTACCTTACGCTGGCACAGCAAGACTGGCTCAGTACTCCTACTTGGGCTGACGGGTGAGTGGGCAGGCCCAAGGCGGCAGGGCACAAGAGAATCAGGCAAACGCTACCAGTATAGTGATGTCCTTGATAAATGAGATGACATACGAATATATGAACTCTGCCCTGAATCGTATTTTTGCTGGTGAAATTGGAGGGCAGAACTAAGCATCGGTGTGTGCCACTGAGGCAAAGAGCGAACCAGTATTTTGCAGTGACGAAATTGGGGGTGGGGAAACATTTTACATGAGAGATACTCGACGATGACGTACAATGTTTCAGGGTGGTGAAGTATGTGATCGAGGTCATGGTGGTGGCTGATATTCAACCGTGTCTGCTACAATTCCCCAATGATCATCCACCGGCAGGAGGCAGAACCCACTTTGATCTGACGGAAAGGTATCGAGGTGTTTAGTATGTGATTCTAGATTTCACTGGACATGTGACTGTCCAGATGCATACGAAAATAATGGCAGTCAAGAAGAAAATTCTGAAACAATGCATCAGTTGTTATTTATGGGCTATGCAGTTGATGCCGCTAGTAGAGGTAAATTACAGACTCTAGTAGGAGAATCTAAGGAATGTGCTGTTCTAAACACAGGGTGTTTTACAGTTGTATGTGGAGTTGAATGGATCAACTATCTAAGTGAGCTCACTGATTATGAACATGAAGCTATAAGAGAAGAAACGTCATCCTCAACTGATGGCGTCACAGTTTCTTCCCTCAAACATGTTACTCTGCCCTGCTACATTGGAAATATGCGTGCAACCATCGTGACTGATATTATGAACTGCAATATTCCCTTGCTGCTGAGTAAATGTTCCATGAAAAAAGCAAAAATGTTGATTAACTTTGAAAGTGACCAGGTCACAATTTGTGGAACTATCATTAATTTGAAGTCCTCATCTTCAAGCCATTACTTACTTTCAATTTCTTTATGACTAGGTCGTGAATTTTGTGAAACAATCATGCTGGCATCTATTGGGGGTGATGTAGAAAAAATGGCTTCGAAGCTTCACAGGCAATTTGGACACCCTACATCACCGAACCTAATTAAACTGATTACAGATCCGGGGATTAAATGTTCAGAACTGGAGCGGGCTATCAAGGCTGTAAATGATGCTTGTACAGTCTGTTGCAGTTTGCCCATGGCATCTAAGTTTAATGATGCCACAGCCATGGATTTGAAAGCTTCGGGAAGGCATTACTTCTTACTCCTTGTTGATCTGGCGACCAGGTATTGCAATGCGATAGTAATCGTGGACAAGAGTGTTCCCACTATTATCAAAGGAATATTTTGGAGCTGGATTGTTGTGTTTGGCACACCTGGAGAAATTCTTACAAATAATGGTTGTGAATTCAACAATGGTGAAATGCAAGCATTGGGAGAGGCCTTCAATAACAACATCATGACAATGTCTGTAGAGAGTCCATGGACCAATGGAGTATGTGAGCATCAAAATACATTCATTGGTGACATTGTTAGGAAGATAATGGCTGATACCCGGTGTGACTTCGATGTGGCCTTGACATGGGCAGTATCGGCAAGAAATGCTCTCGCCAACTACGCAGGCTTTTCTCCTAACCAACTTGCTTTTGAGCAAAACCCTGGCCTGCCTAATGTGTATGTAAATGATCCTCAAGCCTTGGAACCTACATCACCATCAAAAATTGTGAGAGAGAATTTGAACACTCTTCATTTAGCAAGACAAAAGTTTAAAAAGACTGAATGAAAAGGAGGCAGAGGAAAGATTTAAGAAGTGGAGAGATGGTATGGGGTACAAGGGCTTAAGGGTAAATGCAGATAAAACAAAAGTGATGATATCTAGGGTTGGTGGCGGTACAATCAGAGAAGAGGGAGAGTGGCCATGTGCAGTTTGCCGCAGGGGTGTGGGAAGCAATTCCATCTTGTGTAGTGTTTGTGATAAGTGAGTGCACAAGAGATGTAGTGGTATTAGAGGTAGACTGCGAGATGATGCTGATTTCATGTGTGCGGCATGTCGGGGAGAGCAGGTGGAGATTGTTAGGCGTGAGAGGGTTGAACTTGCAGGTGAGTCTCTTGAGTGTGTGGAGGAGTTTCGTTATTTGGGAGACATGTTATGTGCCGGAGGAGGGGCTGGAGTTAGCTCGGTTGCTGGGGTGAGGAGTGGTTGGAAGAAGTTCAGGGAGCTGTTGCCTCTCCTGACATTGAGAGGACTCTCCTTACATGCTAAGGGGTCTTTGTATGCAGCATGTGTTAGGAGTGTGATGCTGTTTGGTAGCGAGACCTGGGCAGTAAAGGAAGAGGATATTCGCATGTTTAAACATACAGAAATGACAATGATTAGGTGGATGTGCAGCGCGTCCCTGCGTGCAAGGCCTGGGGGGGCTGGGTTTACAAAGGAAGAGTTGAGAGGTAGGATGGGACTGGAGTGTATTGGTGTTGTGATGAGGAGATGTAGGCTGAGGTGGTTTGGACATGTGGAGAGGATGGGGGATGATAATTGGGTACAGAGGGTGAGAGGTGTTAATATTGGGGGAGGGGTTGGGAAGGGTAGACTGAGAAAGACATGGGACGAGGTCATTAAGTGTGACTTAAGGGTTAAGGGACTTAACAGGGAGGCTGCCAGGGATCGAGCAGCATGGAGAGCCGGCATTAGGTGACCAAGGCCGACGCATGCAAGCATGTTGGAGCCTTCAAAAACGAAACGAAACGAATCAGATGAACATTTGGCTAGGGCTCTGCGGCACAACATACATTCTAGTGAATTAAACAACATCCAAAAAAGAGATGAAGAATTCTATTAATGAAATGATAGTCATGAGTGGCATGGTCCCGGAATTGTAATAGGCAGAATTGGGAAACAAATTCTGGTGAGACACAGCGGTGTCTACGTGCGAGTGCAAGTGTGTCGTCTAGCATGTGCGCCAAAGCAAGATACTACAGTTGAGGGCGGTGTCAGCAGTGATGAGAACAATGTTGTCCAGAAGCCTAATGACGATTCTTCGCAAGTGTTGCATGACTATCCACCAGATGGAAAGTTGGAAAATGGTGCAGTTCCAGTTGATGAGCCTCCCACATTTTCTGTTCTGGTTAATCAGCCTCCCAAAGTTTCTCTTGGTCAGTGTATAAAGGGAATACATTCAGAAAGTGGAGAGTTGGTGCCTGGAAGGATTGTGAGTCGGGCAGGCAAAGCCACTGGAAAGTACAAACACTTCTACAATTTGAAGAGGGACTCTAATGGCAGCACTGACTGGATAGATTTGCAAAATGATTTTAGCACATGGGAAGTGGTTGATGATGACACAAAAATGCTTCTTCTTTTCAATTCTGAGGACGTATTATGCACCAAGGAAAATGAAATTACAAATTGGCAGAATAATGATGTGTATGAGGAAGTAGATGATGTTGGGAAAGATGCCATAACGGTTCGATGGGTTGTGATGAAAAAAATGAAAAATGGAAAGCTGATTGTTAAAGCCCCCTTAGTCGCCAGAGGATTTGAGGAAGACGCAGTGGATCTCCTACAAGACTCTCCTACATGTTCAAAAGAAGCATTTGGCACTTTCTTTGGCCTCCACCAACCAATGGAACTGCCACACTATGGACGTAAAAGCTGCCTACTTGCAAGGTAACGGCATTGCGAGAGTTGTTCATTTACGTCCTCCGCCTGAATGTGCAAATGGTAAGTTATGGAGACTAAAGAAAACTGTTTATGGCCTTTGTGACACTACTAGGCATTAGTATCTGTGCATAAACAATCAACTGTTGAGTTTCGGAGCAAAAGTGTCATCACTGGATTCAGTGCTGTTCTTTTGGAGCAATTGTGGCAAAGTCGAAGGCACTGTATGCATTTATGTCGATGACTTCCTTTGGGCTGGTACACATGAGTTTGAGCAGCAAGTGATAAACCATTTGAGTCAAATATTCCTCATCGGCAGTTCAGAATCAAAAGCCTTCAAATACATTGGTCTCAATGTCGTCTCCAACATCGATGGCAGCAAAACGCTCAACCAATTCCAGTATGCTTCATCTTTGAAACCAGTCACACTGAGTAGACATTGTACAGCAGTAAAAACAGGAGAGCTGTCCAAGTCTGAGAAAACTGAGTACCGAGCATTAATTGGGCACATACTCTGCTAGATATTGCCTTTGATGTGTGTGAGTTGAGTGTGACTAGCAACCGAGCTACCGTAGTGGATTTGCTTAGACTCAATAAGGTGATCTCAAGAGTAAAGACTGACAGCAGGAAGCTACACATTTCAAGAATGGGGCCGATTGACGACTGTTATACAGAGTGCTTTTCGGATGCCTCACTTACCAACCTTGTAGGTAATGGGTCTCGTGGAGGTTTTGTGATCTTCCTACGAGATGCTAGTGAGGCAATATGTCCCATATTCTGTCAGACAAGAAAGATCAGGAGGGTCGTCAAATCTACCTTATCTGCTGAAGCGTTGGCGCTGCTTGAATGTGCTGAGACTGTCGTATATCTTGCCGACATATTGTGTGAGGTCTCTGGATGTGGAAAGATCAAAATAAAGGGGTTTTGTCAACAACAAGAGTCTGGTGGATGCCCTTTACTCCTGTAGGAGCGTAGAAGACAGGAGACTATGCATTGATATTGCTACATTACAAGACATGTTGGAGAAATGGGAGATTGATGAAGTATCTTGGGTGGATGCATCACAACAACTGGCTGATTGTCTCACTGAGAAAGGTGCCTCGACCGAGCTGCTGCAAGCACAAGTCAGCTGGGACTAGAAGGATTATATTACTTCAGGAGACATCACATATCTGTATGTGGCCACAGACTGGGTCTTGATAGTAATTAAACAAAAGTCTATGTATTGGATACACAGTATGTATTAGACGTCAACAGACCATTCAGCTTCGTCCTTGGAATCTTTTGTCAAATTTAGAAAAGAGGACGAAAGTGTTGGTGCATATTGCTGTTAGTGTGTGTGTGTGTGCACGCACATGCCTGTTACATCACGAGTGGCAACGTCACCGGAAGGGTCCTGCGGTGTGCATCCGGGGCCCGGTTAGTTCGCGGTGTGAGGCCGGTGAGTGTGGTTCGCCTACTAATAAAATGGTGTCCTAATATAAAAGAGGAAGTTTTAAGCAAGAGATCTGTTCAAATAACAGAATAAAACAAAGTACAGCAAGACCTCACTTTAACGGACTAATTGGGGACCAAGCCATTCCGAAAAATGCGAAATTCCGATAAAAGCGACATCCGGACTTTCCCCTGCTACTCCGGACTTTTTCCAATATATCAGACATTAGTCTGGATTGCACCAATGGTTTTTAAACTGTTTTCACTACCACTTCAGTAGTGAACTGTGTTATACCTTCATTAGATTAATCAAATGGAATAATAATACTGTACAGTACTGTACACTGATAAACATGTCTTTTATTTACCTTATTGTGGTGAACATAGCAGAAGTGGTCAGGCAGTCCAGACTGCTTCTGGATTTATCAGGCTTTTTCCAATATATAGGAATTTAGTCCAGTAGCTCCTCGAGTCCGATAAAAGCGAATTCCAGTCTATTGAAGTCTGTTATATCGAGGTTTTACTGTAGTGAAGCAATGCGCCCAGTAAGCTTGTCAGCTGTTTATGCTTAGTCTGCTCACCAAGGAATGTAAGTAGAATCTTTGCTCTTAGTACCACAAGATGTCCACCTACATAAGTAAAGCAAATTTGGAAGGAGCTACGAAAAGGGATAAAGGCAGAAACCAGGATGATGATTTCTACATGGAACTGGTTGAAATAGAGATGTACAACAAGCTGTTAGAATGGGTTAACAGATGGGAGAAGGCACTTCAGAGTGAAATGGATGAAATTAAGAAGCAATTGCACATGCAGGAGGAGGAAAATGAAAAATTCAGTAAAGGAAGTTAACAAGAAAGACACGACAATAGATAAGCTGACAGCTGAGGTGGGTACACTTAGAAGTAAGATTAGTGAAATGGCAAGTACAGTTGTCAACCACAACAGTATTATGGAAGAGTTCAGAAATGATACAGAGACAATTAGGCAAGTAAGCAATCTGATTGATCAGAACTGTGATACTGAGGAGAAGATAACCCAGGTGAATGAAGCGATGCAAAGCTACAAAAATGAAGTGGAAACTACATATGCTGAAATGGTGAAAGTAAAGAAAGACAAACAAGAGCTGAAGAAAAAAGCATTAAAAAGGAAGTGAAAAGATAATTCCAAAACAATCCCAAACTGGTCAAAGATTCAGCAGATATCAACAAATCTATAGTAATCACTGGTACAGAAGAGGAAGAAATAGAAAACAATGTCTCGCGAGACAAAAAGGAGATGCCAAATGTAATGAGCATACTGAAGGAAGTATCAGAGGAAATCTGTAATAAAGACACAGAGGAACACAAAAAGCTAGGGAAATATGAGAGAAATAAGTCAAGGTCCCTGAAAGTAACCTGCCAGAGTGTAAACACTGTGGAGGAGATACTAAAAAATACAAAGAAACTTATGGAAAAAAAGGAATTCAAAAATTAATGGATAAAAAGATGCCTAACTCAAAAGGAGCTGGAATTACTAAAACAGAAGAGAGAGGAGGCAAAAATAAAGAATGAGGGAAGATCAGAGGAGGAGAATACATTTTATTACAAAGTAATTGGACTGCAGGTACGAAAGTGGTAAATAACCAAGAGGGAATAAAAAGGAGGAAGATAGAAGACCCAAGTCATGACAAGTATGTAAACATAATGATTAAGTTGATGTACTGAAATGTAGATGGAATGGTATCTAAATTATTAGAGATGAATGATTATATCAAAGACTGTAGCACCAGTCGAGCAGGGCAGTACTCCCAAGGTGGATGGAAGGCTGATGACAGGGAGAGCTGGAGCTCCCGTTTCATCAGCCCTCAGGGCTTGCTCCTGACCATCCCCCGATGCTGAACTTTTTCAGTGTTCAGTAACACGGAGAGTGGGCCAGCATGCTCTCCTATACAAGTTTCTCTAACTGTCAACACCAAACTACATGCACGTTACACACACTACCATTTCAAAATTTGAAAAAAAGGCGCAAGTAAACCATGCCTCGGAGTCCCGGGGGGGGGGGGGCCATAGATGCCTCCCCCATCCGCCCCTCTCCCTGTGACGACTCGCGGAGCTGCCTGGAACCACTGTCGGACTCACTCCTTCTTCATTTCTGTAACATTCGCGGCCTTCCTCTAACTTTTGCTCTGTTGAGCACCACCTCTCCTTCTCTAAACCTCACCTTCTCTTTCTCTCTAAGACTCAGATGTCTGAGGCAACTGACAGCAAACTCTTCTGTATCCTCCTACTTTCTCTATTCTCATTTCAAAGCCAAAAGTGGCTGTTGAGTATATGTACGCAAAGATCTATCTTGCTCTCGTGTTCCTGAACTTGATTCTTCTGAATTCTCTACTCTCTGGCTTTGGCTCTCCTGTCATTCTCTGACTAAATATATTTGTGCTGTTTACTTATCTCCTAATTCTGCTATCAAAAATTCTTTGACTATCTTACTTCTACGATGGAACACATTCTATCCATTTCTCCTTTTTCTGAAATCTCCATTCTTGGAGATTTCAATGTTCCACCACCTTTGGCTCTCCTTTCTCCTTTCACTGATCCACCTGGTGAACAAGCCTACATTATTTCTATCCTTAATGACCTAGAGCAGCTTGGACAGTACCCTACCCACATCCCTGACTGCTGTGGAGAGAGTTCCAACATACTTGACCTTTTCCTAACAACTAATCCTCCTGCTTACACTGTTAATCTTTTCTCTCCGTTTGGCTCCTCCGATCATAAACTTATTACCTTATCCTGTCTTATTGCTCCGGTACGGCCTGTGCACCCTCCAAAGAAACTCCGCCTGTGGCACTTTGGAGCTGCAGATTGGGAGGCCCTCAGGCAGTACTTCTTTGATTTTCCTTGGAATGACTTATTGCTTCCATGGCCGAGACCCATCTGAGTGTGCCTTGAGCATTACTGAGGTTATTCTCTCAGGCATGGAAGCATACATTCCTTTCTCATATCCTCTGACTAATGCAAAAAAGCCTTGGTTTAATCACGCTTGTTCTAATGCTGTCCGCAACAAGGGGAGGGCCTATAAAAGGCCCCAGAGCCAACCTTCCCCTGAATCACATCTTTATAGATTTCTGGCCAGAATCATGCTAAGTCTGTTCTTCGCTCTGCTAAAAACAATTTCATCTGTGCTAAATGTTCCCAACTCTCCAACTTGAATTCTTCTCGCTCCTTCTGGCACCTTGCCAAAACGCTTTCCAACAACTTTACCTCATCATCCTTCCCTCCTCTTTTCTACTCTGATGGCTTTGTAGCTATTTCTTCTACTGATAAAGCAGATCTCTTCGCTCAGACCTTCTCCTCCAATTCCACCTTAGACGATTCCGGTGCTGTTCCTCCATCACATCCCCCCTCTGACTTCCTCATGACTGACATTAAAATTTCTTCAGCTGATGTATTTTCTGCCATCACTGGCCTCAATACTAACAAGGCACAAGGGCCTGATGGAGTCCCTCCTGTTGTCCTCAAAAACTGTGCTTCTGTGCTTACACCCTGCCTAGGTAAACTCTTTCGCCTTTGTCAATCAACTTGTACCTTTCCTTCTTGCTGGAAGTTTGCTCTCATTCAGCCAGTCCCAAAGAAGGGTGACCATTCCCAACCCTCTATCGTCCAATTGCTTTAACTTCCTGTGTCTCAAAAGTTTTCGAGTCAATTCTTAACAGAAAAATTTTAAAGCATCTTTCCTGTCACAACCTTTTTTCTGATCGTCAGTATGGGTTCCGTCAAGGACGCTCCACTGGCGATCTTCTCACCTACCTTTCAGACTCTTGGTCATCCTCCTTTCGGGACTTTTGCGAAAGCTTTGCCATTGCACTTGACATCTCAAAGGCATTTGATCGAGTCTGGCATAAATCTTTAATTTCCAAACTGCCCTCCTATGGTTTCTATCCTTCTATCTGTGCCTTCATCTCTAGCTTCTTTCTGGTCGTTCTATAGCCGCTGTTGTAGATGGCCATCGTTCTTCTCCTAGACCTGTCAACAGTGGTTTTCCTCAGGGCTCTGTCCTATCACCAACTCTCTTCCTTTTATTCATCAATGACCTTCTAAGCTGTACATCTAACCCTATCCACTCAAATGCTGATGATTCCACCCTTCACCTTTCCATTTGGTTCCTGTAACATCCATCTCAGCAGTTACTTCAACAAAAAAGGGATGAGGCTATGGCACACCTAATGTCTGACTTTGCTCGTATCTCTGATTGGGGTAAAAATAATCTTGTTATTTTTAATGCATCAAAAACTCAGTTCTTACATTCATCAGCCCGAAAAATCTTCCTCAGGATTACCCACTAATGTTTAATAATGTCCAGCTCAGTCCTGCATCACCCTTGAACATGCTTGGGGTTCCATTCTCTCGGGATTTTTCTTGGAAAGAACATATTACATCTCCTGTGAAAAATGCTTCCAAGAGATTAGGTGTGCTAAGCTGACTCCGAACTTTCTTTACCCCTGCACAGTTGTTGACCTTGTACACGGGTTTTAGTCGCCCGTGTATGGAGTACAACTCTCATGTGTGGGGAGGCTCCCCACATGCAGCTCTTCTCAACAGGGTGAAGTCAAAGGCTTTTACAACTCTCATGTGTGGGGAGGCTCCCCACATGCAGCTCTTCTCAACAGGGTGAAGTCAAAGGCTTTTCGTCTCATTAACTCTCCTCCTCTTACTGATTCCCTTCAACCTTTATCTCTTTGCTGCACTGTTGCATCTTTACCTCTCTTCTATCACTACTTCAATGGTCACTGTTCCTCTGAACTGTCTGCTTGCATCCCTCCACCTCTACGATGGGCACGTAGTACCCGTCTAGCAACAAACTCTCACCTCATTTCTGTCCAACTCTCTATTGCAAGAGTTAACCGTTACTCCCAGTCCTTCATTTATGGAACTGGTCAACTCTGAACTGTCTTCCTCTGTCTGTATTCCCTACTTCCTATGATCTCCAGTCTTTCAAATGCAGTGCGTCCAGGAATCTCAAAATGAATGGATCTTGAATCTGGCTCTCTTTTGTATTGTTTTTGCTTTTTCTTGGAAGGAACGGTATGTGGGCCCATGGCCTTTGGTTTATTCTTCCTTGCATTAAAAAAAAAAAAAAAAAAAAAAGTTTGCCTAACTGAAACAAAATTAACACCAAGGATATCAAACAACATCGCTGATGCCTGTCCAGGATGTAACACAGCACCCCATACTAATTATGGAAGACTGCATTGCACACAACCACCTATGTCAACAACACAACCTACACTCCTTGAGAGCTCTGTGGGAAAGCCCGGTCTCAGCTGTGGCCTTCCTTAAGGACTAGGGACTATTTGGCCAGACTGCCTAGGGAACAACTACTACTACTACTACTACATCCTAAACCTAGAGGAATACAATATATGGAGAAGAGATAGGAACTTAAAAAAAGGAGAAGGAATTATAATATTAACAAAGAAAATCTAAAATTCAAAGAAATAGAACTAGATACACCCTCACAAGTAAAAGTGATTGCAGTAGAGATTAATACATCTCAAGGGAAAATAATTGTGGCAAATTTATACATCACCCAAATCAAACACATGGGAAAGAGGCGAATATGAAGAACTTGCAGAGAGTACAGTTCAGAGGTGAGTATGAAGATCTGGCAGAGAGTACAGTTCAGAGTTTAAGAGCATTACTACATAGAATGGAGGAGAAATCTGAAAGAATTATATTAACTAGAGATTTTAATACAAACAGAAATTAGAATAGATATAAAAAGCCAGGAAAGCAGTTAGGACCAAAGGCTCCAGGATCTTGTGCAGGAGTTTTTCCAAACATAACATGTAAAAGAAAGCACCAGAAAAAGAGGACTTGATGTACCATCAGTACTAGAGCTTATAGTTATTAGGCAAGAAAATGATATTGACAATATAATGTATCACCCTCCATTCGGCAAAAGTGACCATGCAGTATTAAATTGCAATTTCAGGAGTGCATATGACATAGTTAACAGTAATGAAAGTTACACAAAGACTCAAAACTATAAAAAGGAAAACTACCATGACCTAAAGAAGTATTTCTTAGAAACAGATTGGGAAAAGGAGCTCAGAGAACAAAATTTAAATGTTATATATAAAAAATTCTGTGAACTTTATGAAATAGGGGTCCAAAATTACATCCCACAGCACAAAGAAGTAGAAAATAAAATAAAGAAATGGTTTAATACAGAATGTAAAAAATCAAAAGAAAAAAAGAAACTTGTTGTGGAATAGATACAGAAGACATAATAGTGAGAGGGCATATAACAACTATAAACAGGCAAGAAATGTTTATACAAGAATAAGGCAGTTTGAGGAAGACATCATAAATAAATGTAGTGATCCCATCCAAAGCAAAACCAAAGTAAAAGATAAAATACATTCCATTACGGATGAGGGGACCATCTTAAGATATTTGTAAAGCACTAAATAAGAATTTCCAATCAGTTCTTACAGAGGAAAATAATTTTGAGAGGAATGCTATGGAATATGCATGACCACACATGAGTTAAGTAAATTAAAAAAAGGAAGTAAATTAAACAAAGGAAAAGCATATGGTCCTGATGAGATTTCATGTTGGGTGCTCCATGAATGTGTAGAGTTAAGTAGACCATTATCTTTAATATTCAAGGTATCCTTGGGTCAAGGTAAACCACCTGATATTTGGAAGAAAGCAAACATTGTTCCCTTATTCAAGAAAGGGAAGAGACAAAATCCACTCAACTACCGACCAGTATCACTAACCAGTGTCGTAAGCAAGATATTAGAAAAGCTGATAAAAAAAAGTTTGGGTAAATCATCTAGAAGAACACAATATGATAAAAGAAAGACAGTTTGGTGTCAGAAAGGGAAAATTACGTTATTAATCTGTTGAGCTTCTATGAGAGTAGCAGAAACATTACAGAAAAGAGAAGGGTGGGTCGACAGAATCTATCTAGATTTCAGGAAAGAATTTGACAGAGTACCACACCAAAGACTTTTAGGGAAACTGTACCATCAAGGAGGAATCCGAGGCAAACTGTACTGTTGGATGCAATATTTTCTCAGAAAAAGGGAAATGAGAACAGTACTAAGGGGAAATTACTCATCATGGAGGGAAGTGACTAGCAGCTCAGTGCTGGCACCAATTATGTTTTTAGTGTATATAAATGACATAGATGGCAACATTGGAAATGAAAGCTATTTAAATATGTATGCTGATGATGCAAAAATACAAAGGAGAATTACTAACATAGACTCTTGTAAAGAGCTACAAGAGGAATTAAATAAATTTCATGAATGGAGCAGTACATGGTAAATGGAATTCAATGTGGACAAGTGTCATGTACAGTAATCAAGTTTGGTAAAAGTGGAAGAAGACCTGATTGGTATTATAAGTTAGGAAGTAAAACCCTACACATATCAGAAAGAGAGAAGGACCTAGGTGTGATTATCAATAACAGACTATCTCCGGCTGACCACATAAGTGAGAAGGTATGTAACATGTATACACTCCTTGCAAATATGGGAATAGCATTTACATACATAAATAAAGACATGCTAAGAAAAATAATATCATTCATCAGACCAACCCTGGAGTATGCATCATTGGTCTGGAGTCCTCATCTCAAAAAACACATAGATAAGATTGAAAAAGTTCAAAGGCCTGCTACAAGATGGGTACCGAGCTTAAAGGATCTAAGCTACGAAGAAAGACTAGAAAAACTGAATCTACCTACACTACAGGAGAGAAGGAAAAGAGCAGACATGATTATGCTATATAAATGCATATCAAGGAAGGAGAAAACAGACATAAATGAATATATAACCTAACTCCATCTTCTGTCTTTCTTGCCTTCATTCTTTTCTCGTCCTTCTGCCTGTGGGTGACTCTACACTGGGTGACAAGCCAAATGGTTTCTTGTACACCAAGAAACCACTTACTATGCTGGGTGGTAACCATATAACCAAATTATGGCACCTGGTGGTTCAGTGGGTAATTGAGGTGCTCTCAGTCGGATTGACCCAGTGCAGGTTTATATCCATGGGGTGATTGGGGTTTATTGCTCATGTAATGCCATTCAGGGATGAGTGAGGCTGGTTACTCTCATCTCAAATGTCAGGACCAACTTGCCTAGCCCCGGGCTCCTACGCTCTTCTGTGGGGCGACACAGAATTGGATAATGAATGAATGAATGAATAAACTATGGGGAAGCATCAGCAAGAGGACACTGCAAAAAATTGCATAAAAAGAGAGGCAATAAAGACGTAGGGAAATTTAGTTTCCCAAATAGGGCAATTGATCCATGGAATGCACTACCAAATGAAATAGTGTCACAATTCATAGATTTAAGGATATGTATGACAAAAATGGTTTAAGACATGGGACAGTATGAGCTTGACTCATTCCTGTAAAGATACAATTAGGTAAGAACACACATACACACACACTCATACACTGTTCACCGGCTCAGAGATAACACTTTCACTTAGCATCTGCCATAACAGGGGTTTGTGCCTTGCTTGGGATGCAAAAAGTTTCACTGACAAAGCGGGTGGTCACTGTCCTCCTTGAGCAAGAGGATGGGTGTGCGCATGTGTGAAGGTCAAGGCTTTGCCCTTAGATCGGACTATATGAGCTCTCACCTCTCTTCCGGGAGGGTAAAATGCTGATGATCACAAACCATCACATGATTCTGACTGACCCAGTGAGTTACACACACACACACACACAAAAAGTGCTATCCAAATAACAGAATACATGCAATCAGAGCAAGAATCCACTGATCAACGCATCATCAGCTGGCTGCTGCATGTCACCAAGCCAGTAGCAGGGAAATGCATACTTGTAAATAGACCTTTCTAAGTGAAATACCACAAGATGAGCACCATCTTTAGTAAGGGGAATATGGAAGGAGTTTAAAAAAAGGGAGAAAGCTAGAAAACAGGAAGATGATTCGTACAAATGGAAACATAACAAATTAGGAGAGGAAGTAAATAAACTGAAGATAGCTTTTCAGAGTGAAACAGATGAAATTAAGAAGCAATTACACATGCAAATGGAAGAAAATGAAAAATTAGTAAAGGAATTAAACAAAAAAGACACAACAATAGATGAGCTGTCAGTTAAGGTAGGTTCACTTAGAAGGATGATTAGTAAAATGGCAAGTACAGTTGTCAACCATGAGAGTAATATGGAGGAGTTCAGAAATGATATAGACACAATTAGGCAAGCAAGCAGTCTGATAGACCAAAGCAGTGATATTGAAGATAACCCAAGTGAACGAAGTGATGCAAAGTTATAAGGTTGATGTAGAAACTATGTATGCTGAAATGGTGAAAGTAAGGAAAGACTTAAAGAGTAAAAAAAAAAGCATTAGAAAGGAAGTGAAAGAAATCATCAAAAACAACCCAAAACTGGTAAAAGATTTAGCAGATATCAACAAATCTACAGTAATCACTGGTATAGATGAAGAAGGAATAAGAAAAAAAAAAGGACAAAAAGGAGATGGCAAATATAATGAACATACTGAAGGAAGAATCACAGGAAATCTTTGATAAAGACATATAGGAATACAAAAGGCTGGGGAAATATGAGAGAAATAAGTCAAGGCACCAGAATGTGAACACTGTGGAGGAAATACTGAAAAATGGAAACTCATGGAAAAAGAGGAATTTAAAAAAGTATGGATAAAAAGATGCCTAATTCACGAGGAACTGGGGGAGGAAGCAAAAACAAAGAATGAGGAAAGACCAGAGGAAGAGTACATTTTTTTTTTTTTTACAAAGTACTGTAATTGGATTGCTATTGTGCGAGTGGATGGTGAGCTAAGTGAGTTCTTTGATCTGAAAGTGGGACTGAAACAGGGCTGTGTGATGTCTCCATGGCTGTTTAATATATACATGGATGGGGTTGTAAAGGAGGTGCAAGGTAGGGCAGTGGATGTGGGGGTGGCTCTAATGAATGAGTGCGAGATGTGGAAGATTCCGGTGTTGTTGTCTGCTGATGATACAGTATTGTTGAGTGAAGATGAAAGGGAGTTGCAAGGTTTGGTGAATGAATTTGGGACAGTGTGTAAGAAGAGGAATCTGAAAGTCAATGTGAACAAAAGTAAAGTTATGGTGTTTGAGGGGAATGAAGTCACAGAATGCACAGTGAGGTTGGATGGTAAGGATATGGAGAATGTGAGTGCATTCAAGTACTTGGGCAGCGTGATGAGTAAGGATGGAAGTTTGGGGGATGAAATACTTGAAAGGGTACAGCAGGGAAGGAAGGTTGTTGATTCATTGAAAGCGGTGATGAGAAATAGGGAGGTGAGTATGGAATCAAGAAGTCACTGCATGATAGTATCGTGATCCCTACCCTGACGTATGGAAGCGAGGCATGGACCTTGCTAGCAAGAGGGTGACAAGTCAAGAGTAAGAGCAGTGGAAATGAGTTACTTGAGAAGAGCATGTGGAGTGACATGGAGGGACAGGTTGATGAATGAAGAAGTGAAGGAATGTTGTGGGATGGATATGGATGTGGTTGAGAAGATTAGGAGAAATACACTGAGGTGGTTTGGACATGTGGAGGGAATGGAGAATGAAAGACTGACTAAGAGGGTGTATGTAGGTGTGGTGGAGGGAGGGAGAGGGAGGAGAAGGCCGAGGATGAGGTGGAGGGACGGAGTTGAGAGGTATCTGAGGGAAGGGGGAGTGAGCTGGGGGGAGGGTAGGCAAATGATGGGTGACAGAGCGACTTGGAGACGTTTTGTCTGCGGCCACCCTTTGCGGGATTAGGGCGTCGGGCTATAGATAGATAGATAGATAGATTGGATTGCAAGTATGAAAGTGGTACATAACCAACAGGAAATAAAAAGAAGGAAGGTAGTAGACTCAAGGTATGGCATGTAAACAAGATGATTAAGTTGATGTACTGAAACGTAGATGGAATGGTGTTTAAAATACGAGAGATGAGAGACTATACCAAAGAAAAGGAACCACATATTATTTGCCTAACTGAAACAAAATAAACCCCAAAGATATCAAACAATACCCTAAACTAAAAGGAATACAATATACTTGAATGGAGAGGAGACAGAAATTTAAGAAAAAGAGGAGGAATTATAATCTTAACAAAGAAAAATCTATATGTCAAAGAAATAAAAATTGATATACCCTCATGAATGGAAATGACTAAATTTGAGATTAACACATTTGAAGGGAAATTAATTGTTGCAAATTTATCCATTACACCCAAAACAAACACCTGGGAAAGAGGCAAATATGACGGCTTGGCAGAAAGTACAATTCAGAGTTGAAGAACATTACTTCACAGAATGGAAGAGAAATCTGGAGATTTCAATATAAAAATAAATTGGAATACTCTAGATGAAAGAAGCCATGAAAGCTGTTGGAATCAAAAGCTCCTAGATCTTATGCAGGAGTTTTCCTTAACACAGCATGTTATGGAAAATAACAGAAAAAGAGGACTTGATGATCCATCAATAATTGATCTTATATTTACTAGGCAAGAAAATGATACTGACAATATAATATATCTCACTCCAATCTGCAAAAGCAACCATTCAGTATTAAAATGCAACTTCAGGATATAAAAAGGGCCTAAAACACAAAAAAAGGCAACTATCATGACCTGAAGAAGTACTTCTTATAGACTAGTTAACCACTTAACTATGGACCGTCACTTTCGTGACGCTCAGTGGCAATGGCTCGAGCCGTGGGCCGTCAGTTGGGTGCCTCTGTTTTCTTTTTAAGTAGCCGGGGCTTTCAAGAAATATATATGAAAAACTGTAGGAGAATCCTGAGTGCTATTTATATAACTGAGGCTAGTTTGAGCCAATTTTTTAAGTAAATAAGTCGGAGCATGAATTACCACCGGCTGGAAGTGCCAGGACCGCCTCACACAACCCCAAGGTTTAGGGGTTAAAGGAACTTAGAGGACAAGATTTAAATGTTATATATAGAAGATCCTGTGATTTTTATGAAATAGGAGTCCAAAATTACATCCCTTTGCACAAAGAAGCAGAAATGAAAATAAGCAGAAATGAAAATAAGGAAATGGTTTAATACAGAATGTAAAAAAATCAAAAGAAAATGCAGATTTGCTGTGGAATAGATACAAGACACAATAGTGGGAGGGCATATAACAACTATAAATGGGCAAGAAATGATTATACAAACATAAGGACGGAGGCTCAAAGACAGTTTGAGGAAGACATTATAAATAAAAGTAGAGATCAACTTAAGCTGTATTACAGCTACATTTATTCATTCATTCATCATCCAATCCTATGTTCTCCCATGAGAATCATAGGAGCCCAGAGGTAGGCAAGTTGGTCCTGACATTCAAGATGAGAGTGACTAGCCTCACTGATCCTTGAGTGGCATTACATGAGCAATAAACCCCAACCACCCCTTGGATATAAACCTTCAATGGCTCAATCCGACTGAAGCGCCGAAATTACCCACTAAACCACCAGACGCCAAAAAAACTGGTTATATGGTTACCACCCAGCATAGTAAATGATTTCCTGGTGTTCAGGAAACCATTTGGCTTGTCACTCGGAGTAGAGTCACCCACAAGCAGAAGATCCAAAGCAAAACCAAAGTTAAAGATAAAATACAGTCAATTACGAATGAGGGGATCATCTATGCATGAAAGATATTTGTGATGCACTAAATACAAACTTCCAGTTAGTTTTTACAAACTTTCAATCAGTTTTTACAAAAGAAAATAATTTTGAAAGAAATGATATAGAACATGCATGCCCATACCTATTACCCGCTATACAAATATCAGAAAAAGAAGTACAGGAAGAGTTAAGAAAATTAGACAAAGAAAAAGCATATGGTCATGACGAAATTTCAGGTTGAGTGCTACATGAATGTGCTGAAGAGTTAAGCTGACCATTATATTTAATATTCAAGGAGTCCTTAGGTCAAGGTAACCTACCTCATATTTGGAAGAAAGCTAACATTGTTCCCCTATTCAAGAAAGGGAATAGACAGAATCCACTCAACTACTGACCAGTGCTGTAAGTAAGATATAGAAAAGCTAATAAGAAAAGTTTGGGTAAACCATTTAGAAGAACACAGTATGATAACAGAAAGACAGTTCTGTTTTAGAATGGGAAAATCACGTGTTACTATTAAATCGTTAACTATTGAATTACATTTCGCAGTTGATCCCCCCATGCACAAAAAAAAAAACGTGATTTTTTTTTTCTTTTTCACCAAAAATAATTTTTGCTCTTATACGTGAAACAGTGCATGGAAAAGAATAGGGACACCAAATATGAGTTCAATATTTACCTTAGTTTGGCCATGGTACGCTATTTATGGACATTTGGGAGAAAAATGTAGCGTGCCTTTCTTAATAAAAAAGAGCTTGATCATGTGATGTATGTAGCAGTCGCACGCTATTCTTCATATGAAGTACGTATCAGCTATCGGGTTAAGCTACTATGATAGAATTACAGAAACAATACAGAAAAGAGAAGGATGGGTGGACAGTATCTATTTACATTTCAAGAAAGCATTTCACAGAGTATTGCACCAAAGACTTTTATGGAAACTGTACCATCAAGGCGGTATCCAAGGCAACCTATACTGTGGGATGCAGGATTTTCTCAGAAAAAGGTAAATGAGAACACAACTATGGGGAAATTACTAATCATGGAGGGAAGTGACTAGTGGAGTTCCACAATGCTCAGTGCTGGAACCAATTATGTTTTTAGTATACTGTATATAAATGACATACAGTAACCCGGAAATGGAAGCTATCAAAATGTGTTTGCGGATGATGCAAAAATACAAAGGAAAATTACTGACAGATTCTTGCAAAGAGCTACAAAAAGAATTAAATAAACTTCATGAACGGCGCAATAAATGGCAAATAGAATTTAATGTGGGCATTTGTCCATCCATCATCCAATCCTACGTTGCCCCCATGAGGGGCATAGAAGCCCAGGCATAGGCAAGTTGGTCCTGACATTTAAGATGAAAGTGGCCAGCCTCACTCATCCCTGAGTGGCATTCGTTTTGTTTTTGAAGGCTCCAACATGCTTGCATGCGTCGGCCTTGGTCACCTAATGGTGGCTCTCCACGCTGCTCGATCCCTGGCAGCCTCCCTGTTCAGTCCCTCAACCCTTAAGTCACACTTAATGACCTCGTCCCATGTCTTTCTCGGTCTACTCCTCCCCCAGGATTAACACCTCTGTACCCAATTATCATCCCCCATCCTCTCCACATGTCCAAACCACCTCAGCCTACATCTCCTCATCACAACACCAATACACTCCAGTCTCATCCTACCTCTCAACTCTTCCATCGTAAACCCAGCCCCCCCAGGCCTTGTACGCAGGGACACACTGCACATCCACCTAATCATTGTCATTTCTGTACGTTTAAACCTACAAATATACTCTTCCTTTACTGCCCAGGTCTCACTACCAAACAGCATCACACTCCTAACACATGCTGCATACAAAGACCCCTTAGCACGTAAGGAGAGTCCTCTCAATGTCAGGAAAGGCAACAGCTCCCTGAACTTCTTCCAACCACTTCTCACCCTAGCAACCGAGCAAACTCCAGCCCCACCTCCGGTACATAACATGTCTCCCAAATAACGAAACTCCTCCACACACTCAAGAGACTCATCTGCAAGTTCAACCCTCTCATGCCTAACAATCTCCATCTGCTCTCCCCGACACGCCGCACACATGAAATCAGCATAATACCACTACATCTTTTTTGCACCCACTTATCACAAACACTACACAAGATAGAATTACTTCCCACACCCTTGTGGCAAACTGCACATGGCCACTCTCCCTCTCCTCTGATTGTACCGCCACCAACCGTAGATATCATCACTTTTGTTTTATCTGCATTTACCCTTAAGCCCTTGTGCCCCATACCATCTCTCCACTTCTTAAATCTTTCCTCCGCCTCCTTTTCACTCTCCGCAATCAACACCAAATCATCAGCATACAACATCTCCCATGGAAGTCCATCTCTGAAGTCACGTGAGAGGGCTTCAAGCACCATGATAAACAACAAGGGACTCAAAACTGACCCCTGATGCACACCAACATTCACGGAAAACTCATCACTAAAAGCTCCATTCACTCTTACCTGGGTGCAAGCACCCATGTACATGGCCATAACCACCCTAACCAGCCATTCTTCCAACCCTAGCTTTCTCATTGCCCACTTCACCACCTCTCTGGGGACTCTGTCAAAGGCCTTTTCCATATCAACAAAAACAAAATACAATTCCCTTTTCTTTCCAATATATTTTTCCTGAAGCTGTCGAACAATGAATATGGCATCAGTGGTCCCCCAGCCTGGCATAAACCCAAACTGCATCTCATCGATAATCACTCTTTCTCTAATCATACCTTCTAGAACTCTCTCCATTACTTTCATTATCTGATTTAAGAGCTTTATACCTCTGTAATTTCCCCTTTCCAGGGCATCACCCTTTCCTTTGTACACATTTACAATTACACTCCTCAGCCAATCATCTGGGACAACACACTCATATATAATCCTATTTATCAGGTCAGTGACTAACCTCACCCCAGTATCTCCTGAAACCTTCAACATTTGGGCGGTCAACCCAGACACACCTGCCGCCTTCCCCACCCGCATCCTGCCTATTGCCTCACTCACAGTAGCAGCGTCAATCAAAGGCCAAGGGCCAAACACTGGATCAGCGGGCTCCATACCTTCTCTATCCCAATCAAACTCCTCATTCAACAATCAGCTATAATGTTCTCTCCATGCATCTTTAATATCCTCACTGTTCACCACTACCCTTCCATCATCATTCTTCACACACTGCTCACCTACAATGTCCCGATTATCCCTCTTCACCTGATTTGCCACCCTAAAAATCATATTTTTCCTTTCTCCATGATTTAGATTATCAAGTATTAGTTCTCTGTGATCAGACTTCGCCCTGTATACCTCTCTTCTAGCCCTGCGCTTGGCAGCCAAGTACTCCTCCCTGTTACCACCATTCTTCCATTCCCGGAAAAGCCTTCTTTTCTCCTTAACTGCAATTTCTACACCCTTATCCCACCACCAAGTGACTTTATGTCTTGGTGGGCCTCTTGTCCAACCGCATATTGCATCGGTAACTCTCAAGAGGTTGTTCTTAAGGGCTCTATACTGTTCATTAATGCCTCTATCTACGGCTTCCTGTTCAGCTACCACTCTCCTCATCTCACTATAAAAGGCATCCCTTACTGATTGGTTTCCCAGCTTCCATATTTTCCTCCTAGGTGCATATGTCCTCCTCCTCATCACTCGTTCCTTAAGCACCATGTCACAAATCAACAGTTTGTGCTGCTGCACACACTCCTTGCTTCCTATAACTTGAACATCCCTCACTAATCTCCTATCAACCCTCCTGACCAGAAAATAATCTATCTGACTACTATTTCCACCGGACTCGTACGTAATCAACCGGCTGATTCTTTTCCTAAAATGTGTGTTGCACACAATCATGTCCATAGCCTCCCCAAACTCGAGTATTCTTTCCCCTTCCGCATTCCTCACACCATA
>JAGKTI010001441.1:26347-42311 GCA_018397915.1 Birgus latro | reverse complement strand
CTCTTCCTTTACTGCCCAGGTCTCACTACCAAACAGCATCACACTCCTAACACATGCTGCATACAAAGACCCCTTAGCACGTAAGGAGAGTCCTCTCAATGTCAGGAAAGGCAACAGCTCCCTGAACTTCTTCCAACCACTTCTCACCCTAGCAACCGAGCAAACTCCAGCCCCACCTCCGGTACATAACATGTCTCCCAAATAACGAAACTCCTCCACACACTCAAGAGACTCATCTGCAAGTTCAACCCTCTCATGCCTAACAATCTCCATCTGCTCTCCCCGACACGCCGCACACATGAAATCAGCATAATACCACTACATCTTTTTTGCACCCACTTATCACAAACACTACACAAGATAGAATTACTTCCCACACCCTTGTGGCAAACTGCACATGGCCACTCTCCCTCTCCTCTGATTGTACCGCCACCAACCGTAGATATCATCACTTTTGTTTTATCTGCATTTACCCTTAAGCCCTTGTGCCCCATACCATCTCTCCACTTCTTAAATCTTTCCTCCGCCTCCTTTTCACTCTCCGCAATCAACACCAAATCATCAGCATACAACATCTCCCATGGAAGTCCATCTCTGAAGTCACGTGGGAGGGCTTCAAGCACCATGATAAACAACAAGGGACTCAAAACTGACACCTGATGCACACCAACATTCACGGAAAACTCATCACTAAAAGCTCCATTCACTCTTACCTGGGTGCAAGCACCCATGTACATGGCCATAACCACCCTAACCAGCCATTCTTCCAACCCTAGCTTTCTCATTGCCCACTTCACCACCTCTCTGGGGACTCTGTCAAAGGCCTTTTCCATATCAACAAAAACAAAATACAATTCCCTTTTCTTTCCAATATATTTTTCCTGAAGCTGTCGAACAATGAATATGGCATCAGTGGTCCCCCAGCCTGGCATAAACCCAAACTGCATCTCATCGATAATCACTCTTTCTCTAATCATACCTTCTAGAACTCTCTCCATTACTTTCATTATCTGATTTAAGAGCTTTATACCTCTGTAATTTCCCCTTTCCAGGGCATCACCCTTTCCTTTGTACACATTTACAATTACACTCCTCAGCCAATCATCTGGGACAACACACTCATATATAATCCTATTTATCAGGTCAGTGACTAACCTCACCCCAGTATCTCCTGAAACCTTCAACATTTGGGCGGTCAACCCAGACACACCTGCCGCCTTCCCCACCCGCATCCTGCCTATTGCCTCACTCACAGTAGCAGCGTCAATCAAAGGCCAAGGGCCAAACACTGGATCAGCGGGCTCCATACCTTCTCTATCCCAATCAAACTCCTCATTCAACAATCAGCTATAATGTTCTCTCCATGCATCTTTAATATCCTCACTGTTCACCACTACCCTTCCATCATCATTCTTCACACACTGCTCACCTACAATGTCCCGATTATCCCTCTTCACCTGATTTGCCACCCTAAAAATCATATTTTTCCTTTCTCCATGATTTAGATTATCAAGTAAAAGTCTCTGTGACTCAGACTTCGCCCTGTATACCTCTCTTCTAGCCCTGCGCTTGGCAGCCAAGTACTCCTCCCTGTTACCACCATTCTTCCATTCCCGGAAAAGCCTTCTTTTCTCCTTAACTGCAGCTTCTACACCCTCATCCCACCACCAAGTTACTTTATGTCTTGGTGGGCCTCTTGTCCAACCGCATATTGCATCGGTAACTCTCAAGAGGTTGTTCTTAAGGGCTCTATACTGTTCATTAACGCCTCTATCTACGGCTTCCTGTTCAGCCACCACTCTCCTCATCTCACTATAAAAGGCATCCCTTACTGATTGGTTTCCCAGCTTCCATATTTTCCTCCTAGGTGCATATGTCCTCCTCCTCATCACTCGTTCCTTAAGCACCATGTCACAAATCAACAGTTTGTGCTGCTGCACACACTCCTTGCTTCCTATAACTTGAACATCCCTCACTAATCTCCTATCAACCCTCCTGACCAGAAAATAATCTATCTGACTACTATTTCCACCGGACTCGTACGTAATCAACCGGCTGATTCTTTTCCTAAAATGTGTGTTGCACACAATCATGTCCATAGCCTCCCCAAACTCGAGTATTCTTTCCCCTTCCGCATTCCTCACACCATACACACATCCTCCATGGACTCCTTCATAACCTTGAGCTGCTTCACCCACATGACCATTTAAATCCCCTCCCAGAACCACTACCTCATCATCACCCATACCACTCACTACACTTATTAAATCATCCCAAAATCTATCCTTCTCTGCGTCATCCAATCCTACTTGTGGAGCATATGCCGATATAACTGAAATCAATTTCTGCCCGACCAAAATTTTCACTACTAATATCCTATCACTTACTCTCATAACATTCATGACATATTCCACCCATTTCTCTGCAACCAACACACCCACACCCCCATATCCGTCAGTTCCCCCCTGCCAAAACAACTTATAGTAGCAATCCTTCCCAGCAATCTTTCTGGCTGATCCACCCCTGTACCGGACTTCCTGCAGACAAGCCACATCCACCCACCTCCTACTGAAAGCCTTAGCAACTTCCCTTGCTCTTCCTCTCAAACTTCCCACATTCCACGAACCCACCCTAAATAAACTCCAACCATCCCTTGGATATAAACCTTCACTGGCTCAATCAGATTGGAGTGCTGTAATTACCCACTAAACCACCAGGCGCCAGAATTTGGTTATATGGTCACCACCTAGCATAGTAAATGGTTTCCTGGTGTACAGGAAACCATTTGGCTTGTCATTCATTGTAGAGTCACTCACAGGCAGAAAGAAGAGGAAAGAATGAAGGAAAGAAAGACAGAAGAGGGAGCATAAAGTCACGAAGAGGGAGCGTAAAGTCACCCGCCGGCAGAAGGACGAGGAAAGAATGAAGGAAAGGAAGACAGAAGAGGCTGGAAGGAAAGATGGATGGAGGAGAGGTAAGGGCAGACACCCGAGAGCGGCACTACATCAAGTGACTGGATGATGAGTGCCCCCACCTACAAGTGTCATGTAATTAATTTTGGGAAAAGTGAAAAAAGACCAGATCGGGATTATAAGTTAGGAAGATCAACCCTACGCATCTGTGAGAAGATACATAACATGTATACACTGCTTACTAATTTGAGGATAGCATTCACATATACAAATGAAGTTATTCTGAGAAGGATAATAACATCATTCATCATACCAACCCTGGAGTATGCATCAGTAGTCTGGAATCCTCATCTCAAAAAACACATAGATAAAAATGAAAAAGTACAAATGGCAGCTAAAAGATAGGTACCAAGCTTAAGTGATCTAAGCTGCAGAGAAAGACTAGAAAAATTGAACCTACCAATACTACAGGAGAAACAGAAAAGAGGAGACATGATAATGATACATAAATGTATCAGAGGGAAAGAGAAAATACACATAAATGAATATATAACCTATAGGGAAGCATCACCATGAGGACACTGCAAAAAAATACATATAAAGAGAGACAATAAAGACGTGAGGAAATTCAGTCTCCCCGACAGGGCAGTTGATCAATGGAATGCACTACCGAATGAAATAGTGCGCCAACACTATTCATAAATTTAAGGATATGTACGATAAAAATGGTTTGATACATGGGACAGTACGAGCTTGATGCACTTCTGTAAAGATACGATTAGGTAAGAACACACACACACACACTCGCTGGCGCAGTGGTAGCGTTCTCGCTTGCCATCTGGTAGACAGGAGTTCGCGCCTCGCCCAGGTTGCGAAAAGTTTCACTGACAAAGTGGGTGGTTACTGTCCCCCTTGAGCAAGGGGATGGGTGTGTGCGTGTGTGAAGGTCACAGCCTTGCCCATAGATCGGACTGTATGAGCTCTCTGTTCCCTTCCGGGAGGGTAAAAGCTGACGGTCACTACCATCAAGTGATCCTGAACGACCCGGTGAGTTACACACAAACAAAAACATGCACAGACAGACTGACAAACACACACAAAAATTATTAGAAAAAGATGGATAAAGTATTCCGTGGTAGGTGGGGGTGCTCACCATCCACTCACTCGATATAGTGCTGCTCTTGGATGTCTCCCCTTTCCTCTCCTCCATCCTTCTTTCCTTCCAGTCTCTTCTGTCTTTCTTTCCTCATCCTTCTGCCTGCAGGTGACTTTACACTCTTCTGTCTTTTTTTCATTCGTTCTTTCCTCTTCCTTCTGCCTGTAGGTGACTCTACACTGAGTGACAAGCCAAATGGTTTCCTGTACACCAGGAAACCATTTACTATGCTGGATGGTAACCATATAACCAAATTTTGGCACCTTGTGGTTTAGTGGGTAATTAAGGCATTCAAACTTGACTGGGCTGGTGAAGGTTTATATCCAAGGGGTGGTTGGGGCTTATTGCACACGTAATGCCACTCAGGGATGCGTGAGGCTGGTCACTCATCTTTAATGTCAGGACCAACTTGCCTAGCCCCGGGCTCCTACGCTTTTCTGTGGGGCGACATAGGATTAGATGACGGATGGATGGATGGATAAAGTATTTAGAAGAAAATGAAGTGATGACACCAAGACAATTTGGTTTTAGGGAAGGAAGATCTTGCATAACCAACCTACTACATTTCTATAGTAAGGTAACAGATGTCATACAAAAGAGAGATGGATGGGCAGATTGTGTCTAGCTTGATCTCAAGAAAGCATCTGACAGGGTGCCCTATAAGAGACTGCTGTGGAAGTTGAAGACTTTTGGAGGAGTGCATGGGAACCTATTAAAGTGGATGGGAGATTATCTGATAGGAAGGCAGATGAGAACAGTTATAAAAGACAAGGTTTCACAATGGAGAAATGTGACTAGTGGAGTACCCCAGGGCTCTGTCTTGCCTCCAGTAATGTTTCTGATATATATATAAATGATTTGCCAGAAGGTTTGAATAGTTACATGAGTATGTTTGCAGATGATGCTAAAATCATGAAACACAGTAAATGTATTGACAGTTGTAAATAACTGCAAGAGGACTTGGACAAACTCCACAGCTGGAGCCAGACCTGGAAAATGGATTTTAATACCATGAAGTGTCATGCAATAGAAATGGTAATGAGTGAAAAAAGACCATACTGGACAAATAAAATGGGCAATGAGATAATTAGTAAAAGATGAGAATGACTTGGGAGTGATTATTCAGGATGACTTGTCACCAGAAAAGCATATAAACTGAATCATTGGAGGCACTTGTTGATTACTGACCAACATGAAAGTGGCTTTTAATTACATGGATGAGGAGATGCTGAGGGAGTTGATAGTGACCATGATAATACAAAGATTAGAATATGCAGCTGTGGTATGGTCACCACATTTGAAGAAGCATATTGATGAACTGAAGAGGGTTCAATGGTTGGCAACAAGGATACCATGCTTAAGGGAACTAACCTACAAGGAGAGATTGGAAAAACTGAAGTTACCAACACTACACAAGAGACGGGAAAGAGGTGATTTGATCACAACGTTAAGAAATGGGAAAGGGTGGATAGAGAAGATCTTTTGATGGAAGAACCTGAGGTCACAACTTCAAGTTGAGGAAAAGTAGATGTCTTAATGATCTAAAAAGGTTAAGTTTCCTGAACAGAGGCATAGGTATTTGGAATGACTTAGACGAAGAGGTGGTGCAGGCAAAAAACATTCACGTATTTAAAACCAGACCGGATAAACGTGTACAGTATATGGAGACAGGACAACACAAGCTTAGCTTAATTCCTGCAAATTACAAATAAGTAAATACACACACACACACATTTGAAGGGTAATGAACCAATCACAAAAGTGAAAGAGAAAGATTTGGGAGTGCTGGTCCAGGATAGTTTATCACCCGAACAACACATTAATAAGAAAGTTTGAGAGACGTATTAACTTCTGACTAATATAAGAGTACCATTCATAACATGGACGAGGAGATGATGAAAAAATTGATAGTGGCCATGATCCACCCCAAGTTAGAATATGCAGCAGTTGTGTGGTCCCCACACAAAAAGAAAGATACTGTATAATCATGATTGAGAGAATACAAAGAACAGCAACCAAGATGGTCCCTAGCCTAGCAGGTCTTCTGTAAAGAGAGAGGCTGGAAAAGCTGGATCTGCCTTCCTTAGAGGAAAGGAGAGAGAGGGGAGACATGATTGCAGTGTTCAGGACCATGATGGGAGTAGATAAATTTTGAGAGAAGATCTGTTTGTATGGGATTGGAGAGTAACAGGAGGACACAGAATGAAACCGAAAAAGCCAAACTGCTTGAAGGACATCAAGAAATACAGTTTTCCTTATAGATGCATAGACCTGTGGAATAGCGTGGACAAAGAAAACGTCCAGTCTAAAAACTTAAACAAGTTCAAAGCAAAATTTGACTTATTGAGAAACAGAGACGGGACCCGACGAGCGTAGCACATTTCCTGTATAGCACAACTAGGTAAATACAACTAAGTAAATACACACACACACACACACACACAGCGGACCAGCCAGAGCGAATGGATGTGTCTCAACCACTGCTGCTAACCTTAAGTAGTTTTCAGGAATTATGTTTGTCCTGTCTCCTTTAGTCTTGTCTAATGTTTAAAGTATAATAAGTTAATATAGTCTACCAACAATGTAAAGACCTATTGTCAATGAGTATACATGAATGTTTATAAGAAATACCAACTTCAAACATGGCCGACAATGTAAATATAGAGGGACCCGAATTTCCAGGATCTGACAGTGAAACAAATGTGATGGACTTAGTTAAAACACTGATTATGCGAATTGGTGAACTAGAAAAGAAAGTGGAGGATCTAGTATCAAGAAACATGCGTGAAAATAACGAAAACACTATACAGACTCTGATACAGGCCAATGAGATGGCGAACAAGTAGATCGAGAATTTGAAACAAGAAAATATTGAATAAAGGAGAAAACTGGAAGAGAGCAATAACAAAACAGAGAAGGTGAGTAGTGTGTTTGAAGAGCAAAAGGCAAAGTGGGCACATGTGGAAGAAGAACAGAAAGAAGTGGTCTGCTCAAGGGAAATCATTCAGGAAGAAAGGGAAATGAACAAGAAAAAATGGAAGAAAATGTAGTGAAAGTATTGAAGAAAAAGAGAAAATAGTGAGAGAAACTGTAGAAAGGAACAGATGTGTGATAATATTTGGAAACACGGAGGAGGAAGAAAAGGTTAGATTGGTGAGACTTGAGAGAGACATGAATCAAGTGAGGAAAATATTGGGCAAGATCGATCCCGAAGGAAACAAGTGGGAAAAAGAAACTGAGGAATTAAGGAGGATAGAACCATATAAGAAAGGGGAGGCAAGACCAATGAGACTTAAATTGCCATCAGAAAGTGTAGTAAACGATATACTTAGTGTGACCTGGAAACTAAGTAAAGAGGCAAGGATGGAAAATATTATAGTAAGAAAAGATCTGAATGAAGAAGAAAGAGAAGTTTTAAAATCTTTGAAAGAACAAGGAAAAAAATGACAGAAGGAGAGAGGAAGAATGTAAAAATTTTTTTTGGAGAGTGATGGATATGAAAGTAAGGAAGTAGTACCGACGGTGAGAGGGAGAAAAGAGGGAATAAAAACAAAGAAAAAAGTCTGAAGGTGGCATATACTAAGGTTGATAGTTTAATATTGGCAAGGTTAGAAATCAACAATTTGTTAATGGTACTATTGGCAACATATGAATCTGGTAGACTTAAGAATTATATACAAGCTATACTGGAATCAGAAAGCGGCGGTAAGGGTGGAAGCAGATCACAGTGATTGGATAGATATAAGAAGAGGAGTAAGACAGGGGTGCGTTCTATCTCCAGATCTGTTCTCCTTGTACAGCGAGATGACAAAGAGATCAGCTGAAGGACGAGAAGGATTTAATATTGGAGGATGAAATATAAATAATATAAGGTACACAGATGATACGGTACTGATTGCTGACACTCAGGAGAAACTTCAAGATATTTTAATAGTGGTGAAGGAGATGAGTGAAGAAAAAGGTCTGAAAATTAATGTGGATAAAATGGAAGTGATGGTATTTAGAAAGAAGGTACAAGTCCCAAGGTGCAGTGTAAGAGTGAATGATAAGATGATTAAGCAGGTGAGAAGATTTTGCTACTTGGGAAGCTACATTACGGAAGATGGTAGAAGTAACGAAGAAATTAAAAGAAGAATATTTGAAGCAAAGAAGGCATTTCAGAAGATGAGAAATATACTAAGTAACAGACACCTTTCAATACAAACAAGAAGAGCAGTAAAAACTTATGTCTGGTCTGTGTTGTTATATGGATGTGAAGCTTGGACTATTAGTAAAAAGATGGAGATAAAGATGGAAGCTTTGGAAAATTTCTTGGACAGAGAGAATATCAAATGAAAAAGTGTTAAGGAGAATGGATATCAGAAGAGAATTACTGGCACAAATGAGAGGAAGAGAGAGATGAGATTTTTAGGACATGTTATGAGAAAAGGAAAGATAGAGAACCTGAGTTTAACAGGAAAAGATCCAGGTAGTAGAGCAAGAGGCAGGCAAAGTGAGAAGTACAGTATATGGATGGAATAGTAAGAACTGCAAAGGGAGGATACACGGCTGGACAACTGCTGGAAATGACAGAAGATAGAGAGGTGTGGCATTCCATGGTCGCCAACGTCTGCAGGGGCACGGCACTTCGGTAAGGTAAGGTACAGTACAAGAATGTGGCTTGGGTCAGGCAGTTGGTACGCCTACAGCCCGTGACGTATTCGCACATTTGTTGTGTCTAGAAGGATGAATGAAAGAGTTGCTAGTCACAGTTTAAAAGTAATACGTAGCTACGAATCATATACTGTATTAGAACACACTAGTAAAAATAACAATAGGTATGAGTGTTTTTAATTTATGTCACAGCTCATTTCGTTGATAGATAAACGTCAACTACAATGATAACCAAATGATATAAAGAGATTTGTAGACTGATCTACACGGTGCTCACACACCTTGGAATTGCTCTTGTCTTGCTTTGCCTGATGGTGGAGCACACTCTTCACCAATGATTTATGTAATACAATTATCAAATTGTTTCCATGAACTGTATAATGGCATTCTCTGTTTGTAAAATTAATAAATCATACGAAGATGTGGTTACTGGCTGCTAGTAGTGTCTTCATAAACCATAATCCTCTCTTCCCATTCTGCCAACTGTTTCATTGCTGGAAACTCACTCCCATCTTCTCCTCCCACTCCCTCCCTCGAACTCCTACCCTATCTAAACAGCCAGTTCCTCTACCTCCCATCACCTGGCTCAGGGAGTAAGGTCACAAAATCTACTGCCAATACATCTTAAAACCAATGGATATCTGCCTTAATAACCTTATTGCTGTCATTAACCCATCCAGTCCCGAACGGTTTTTAACCCAGCCTACCCCCAGATCACGACCGATTTCTGACTTTTTGTTTTTTGGCTGAAACCTTCGCTTTTGGTGAGAAACATCGAAAATTCATAGAGAAATCGCGATCCTGAGGTAAAAAAATGTTGATACAGGTGTCACTTAACCTTACGTTTTCCTTCTTTTCGGGGTACCTGGCCAAAGAAAATGAACTATGGAAGGGTTAACTAATCAAGCCACTTTAAATTACTGACCTGATAAACATAATTATATATGAGTGTGTTGTCCCAGATGATTGGCTGAAGAGTGTAACTGTAAATGTGTACAAAGGAAAGGGTGATGCCCTGGAAAGGGGAAATTACAGAGGTATAAAACTCTTAGATCAGATAATGAAAGTAATGGAGAGAGTTCTAGAAGGTATGATTAGAGAAAGAGTGAATATCAATGAGATGCAGTTTGGGTTTATGCCAGGCAGGGGGACCACTGATGCCATATTCATTGTTCGACAGTTTCAGGAAAAATATATAGGAAAGAAAAGGGAATTGTATTTTGTTTTTGTTGATTTGGAAAAGGCCTTTGACAGAGTCCCTAGAGAGGTAGTGAAGTGGGCAATGAGAAAGCTAGGGTTGGAAGAATGGCTGGTTAGGGTGGTTATGGCCATGTACATGGGTGCTCGCACCCAGGTAAGAGTGAATGGAGCTCTGAGTGATAAGTTTTCCGTGAATGTTGGTGTGCATAGGGTCAGTTTTGAGTCCCTTGTTGTTTATCATGGTGCTTGAAGCCCTCTCACATGACTTCAGAGATGGACTCCCATGGGAGATGCTGTATGCTGATGATTTGGTGTTGATTGCAGAGAATGAAAAGGAGGCAGAGGAAAGATTTAAGAAGTGGAGAGATGGTATGGGGTACAAGGGCTTAAGGGTAAATGCAGATAAAACAAAAGTGATGATATCTAGGGTTGGTGGTGGTACAATCAGAGGAGAGGGAGAGTGGCCATGTGCAGTTTGCCACAAGGGTGTTGGAAGTAATTCCATCTTGTGTAGTGTTTGTGATAAGTGGGTGCACAAGAGATGTAGTGGTATTAGAGGTAGACTGCGAGATGATGCTGATTTCATGTGTGCGGCGTGTCGGGGAGAGCACGTGGAGATTGTTAGGCATGAGAGGGTTGAACTTGCAGGCGAGTCTCTTGAGTGTGTGGAGGAGTTTCGTTATTTGGGAGACATGTTATGTGCCGAAGGTGGGGATGGAGTTAGCTCGGTTGCTAGGGTGAGAAGTGGTTGGAAGAAGTTCAGGGAGCTGTTGCCTCTCCTGACATTGAGAGGACTCTCCTTACGTGCTGAGGGGTCTTTGTATGCAAATTGTGTTAGGAGTGTGATGCTGTTTGGTAGTGAGACCTGGGCAGTAAAGGAAGAGGATATTCGCAGGTTTAAACGTACAGAAATGACAATGATTAGGTGGATGTGCAGTGTGTCCCTGCGTGCAAGGCCTGGGGGGGCTGGGTTTACGATGGAAGAGTTGAGAGGTAGGATGGGACTGGAGTGTATTGGTGTTGTGATGAGGAGAGGTAGGCTGAGGTGGTTTGGACATGTGGAGAGGATGGGGGATGATAATTGGGTACAGAGGGTGAGAGGTGTTAATATTGGGGGAGGGGTAGACCGAGAAAGACATGGGACGAGGTCATTAAGTGTGACTTAAGGGTTAAGGGACTGAACAGGGAGGCCACCAGGGATCGAGCAGCGTGGAGAGCCGCCATTAGGTGACCAAGGCCGACGCATGCAAGCATGTTGGAGCCTTCAAAAACGAAACGAAACGATTTCATTTATTTGGTATGAATTTATGTGTAGTACAAGTCTATACTGGTTTTCACACAATAATATAGGTGTTTATAAGCAATGATCACTCACCCAAAACCGCAGTACAGTATATGGCATCTTCCTTTACGACATTACCACCTCATCACTTCTGTCTGTTCTACCTCTAGCTTCTTTGTTTCTTTGTCCTCCACCTCAGGAATCACTTTCACCGTGAATTTCATCATTGGAGAGACCGTGGGGCAACATACCTTTACTGGCTAGGTTACTGCTAACAGGTGAATTGCCCAGTGTGGGGGGAGGGGGGGAGGGGGGCTAGGTGGGTCCAGGCAGTATCCCCACTTGACAGCAGGTAGAAGGATGTCTCCCACATATGCCTACCAAAAATCACCCGCGAATGTTGAAAAATGTGCACACAATGGGCCTTGCAACTGCGTGACGTATGATGCACGACATTGGGTCTGTCCGTGGAAAAAAGTAGCGACGTGCATTGTACGTCAGTGGGACTCGGCAGGTTAAACCATCCCTGATGATAGCCTCTCTCTCTCTCTCTTTTCTTGTCAGCCAAGCCAAATCAACCCATATCTTATCCAAGCTGTGTGTCACCAGTCCGCAGTGCCACAGGGCGCTCCAAGGGGAAGCCAGTAATTTCTAAGTCACCGTCTCTTTGATGGATATTCTTTTATGATTAATGATCGCTTGAAGTTGTTTGTATTACAATTTTAGGATGTTGCAAATATTTATCATAAACCTAGCACACAGCAGAAATATAATTATGAACCGGCAGGAAGATAATCTCTTCCTGCTGGCAAGCGAGAAAGTGGAAAGTCTATAAGGGAGATTGGCAGTACCCTAGGAACATCAAAGAAAACAATTTCATGATGGCTGATGCATTGGGTATGAAATGGAGACCTGAACAACAAACCGAGGGAATGACCACCGTGGAAGACCACGGCCAAAGATGATTGACAGATACGAGAAGCTGCAGAAATATTTGTTTTACCATCGCGGCAGCCATACGAGAACAATGGTATTCACCAACAACACAGGCCAAAAAACAGCAACTAACACTTAGACATTGTGAGGGCATATGTAGACTCGCAGAGAACCATGTGCAGGAAGATGTTAGTTACTGTGCTTGTGTTATATTCACTGACAAAAATCATTCTCCTCAACAATATGCAGGAAGATACATTGCTGGAGGAGAATAACAACAGGTTTAATATTGCAAAAGGCATCACACATGCCTGTTTATACACAAGTGCGTATAATGAGTGTCTTCCGCTTAGGTATTAAATATGACACATCTAAGCCTGTTGTGTAAATCAGAACATTCCATATGCATGCAAAGTTGGTTTCAAAGTACACAATAAGGAGAGCTCAGAGTGCAAACATCCATGTCACACAATTTGTCTATGGTCGTAACATTTAAACATATCCTGTAACCTTTACCTTCAACTGAGTGTCGTAAAGTCCAGTTACTATATGTATGGACCCTCAGCCGTTCGACAAGTATTGGTACGAATTTGATTAGAGATGTCTAGGTTGACCTTATTTATGATACTGACCTGTACTGTTGTCCTTGAAATACAATTATTTCATCCTCCGAGGCTCTGTCCACACCTAGTAGCTAGCTGAGGCACAGAACCCAATCATAACCATTACCTCTGCCCAATGGTTCTAAAATATTCACTTCATCCTATGGTCATCCTCAATTTTATTACCACATTTGGTCTATATCTGGTAAAAAAAAAAAATAATAATTGACCATGCACCTGAGATATGATCTTGTTTGGCCATAATTCAATAATCTGTGATACTTTGTTCAGCAGGGTATCCATAATATTGCCACAAACAAAAGGACTGACAGGCGAACCAAAATTAACTAAGCACATACCCCTTTGCGTAACACGAATGGGTGTGACAACACACCAAATAACATCTGCCCTATTTTCCCCGTAACAGATACAACGGTTAAAAAAAAAAAAAAAAAAAAAAAAAAGTGGGCATGTCTTGTGTAATGTGTGGGGATGGTATGTCTCCATGGGGTTGGTTGTCTCTCTCCCACTGACGGACCCTTTACAACAACAAAGTATCTTGAAATTCTTGAAGAAGAATTTCCGCCTTCTCTCCTTGAGCTGGACTACCTATTTCCCGAGTGGATACTGTTTGCCTAAGACAAAAGCCCTGTGCACACATCCCACATCTCCCAGAGATGGTTTGACGAACACCCCAACCTGGAACTACCGGACTTGACGATTTGGGGTTGTGATAATTATGAGCCCCATTGAAAACTGTGGGGAAACATGGTATACACATGGGAAGAAGAGGAACGAACGACACAGCAGGCTGTGATTGTTGGAAAATGATGCGTGGACCAAATATTAGATACATAATGATTTACAGCTATACGTTATATTCGTAAACATGGGGTCTACAGCAGACTTAGAAAGCACTGAATTTACCATGTTAGATACCTGTCACAATTACTGTTTCTGCTACACGGTCATGATGTTCACAAGCAGTTAGGCTGCTTGATGTGAAATACACTTTCTAGGTTAAAGTATTGTTATTAATTATACCTTATCTATGCAGATTCTTTAACAATATATCTGTAGTAGTGAAGGAGAGGATGAATATCAATACAAGGTATTGTCAGATATAACTGGCACACAAAAACTGTTATCATCCATCTGTGGTGTACGAATGTTATGCAGTATTAGCACACATGGTGGGAAAATCAGCAGAATTTTTATGGCTTTTAGTCAAAAATATATTGCCTCATATATTGTTGGTAAGGTGTCATGCAGTTATGAATACCCTGTATTAATTCATTCTGCTACTAATATGTTTGTACGATGGAATGGAATGGAATTAGCACAAATAGTGAGCGATATAATCGTCAGATTTATGAGGGTGAAATCAACATTTTTTTTTTTTTAGAGAACAAATGAAAGGTTGGTTTTGAAACCTGAAGAGGAAATGAGAGGAAAAGACAAGAGAACTTCGTTGGGAAATGAATATCATCTATTTACTAGGACTGAATGGGGAGATGGCAACAAAGTCAATAGGTCTGCCGTTCCAGTGGACACAAGTTTGTATCTTGGTTGAGGCAGGGAGCAGTATACGAGTTTTGTTAAAAACAGACTTTAATGGTTTACCATGAGACCTACTGACATGTAAAAAAAAAAAACACCCAAACTTATACAGTAAAACCTCAATATTACAGACTTCAATAGACTGGAATTCGCTTTTATCGGACTCAAGGAGCTACCGGACTAAATTCCTATACAGTATATCGGAAAAAGTCCGATAAAGCCAGAAGCAGTCCAGACTGCCTGACCACTTCAGCTATGTTCACCACAATAAGGTAAATAAAAGACATGTTTATCAGTGTACAGTACAGTATTATTATACCATTTAATTAATGATGAAGGTATAATACAGTACAGTACTGCAATGGTAGTGAAAACAGTCGAAAAACCATTGGTGCAATCCGGACTAATGTCTGATATATCGGAAAAAGCCCGGATTAGCAGGGGAAAGTCCAGATGTTGCTTTTATCGGAATTTCGCATTTTTCGAAATGGTTTGGGCCCCAATTAGTCTGTTATAGTGAGGTCTTACTGTACTGAAACACCAGTATGAAACATCCTAAAATGGATGGTGGGTGTTGGTGCAGAAACAGAAACACCAGTATGAAACATCCTAAAATGGATGGTGGGTGTTGGTGCAGAAACAGTCACATGGAGGTAAATGGTTTACAGGAAGACTTTTTTCATTGTTTTTTATACTCTCTTTTCTCTTTGCTGGGGCTCAGGGAATGGGCTCTGAACCCTAAGTTCTGAGTCACAAAGACACACAAATCAGTAGGTTACAGTTAGGAGAGATCTTCTGCTTGCCGTAGTCCGCTATAGGCTGTTCCTGCTGCTGTTGATGATAATGGCCCATTTGACCTGGAGACAGGAGTAGCCAGTATGCCACTGTATGTGTTATACAGGATCATCTGTAATCCAGACGTATAGAACAACAGACTGCTTATCATAATTATGAACATATAAACGACACCAATGCTAGTTTCCTTTTATATAGTTGAACTCTTCAGCTCTTGAAAAGATTCGATCCCCAGAGTGAGAATGGAGGCTAAATCTCCATCTTCCATTCTAGACCAGAGATATCAGTCCCGCGTCAACTGGGGTGCATTGGACAGGCCTCTTTTGGAAATTGTACCATGCAGCTATGAGCTACAGAGAGGTGGAGCATAAGTGGGAGACTCTGGTTACCGTGTGTAGATGGTGCACCTCTTTCCAGTGGGACACAGCTGCGACAGATTACGACAAGCAAGAGTCATACACAGTCTAGACCGATCTGATGAAACAGCATTGCCAATATACATTGTTGTTACAATTATGCTATTACACAACTGAGTCATAAATGAAATATATGGTTAAACTGTCATCATAACCACTATAATATAATTACTGCAGAATGGATTTATAGATAATACTAATACACGACACCTTGAACGTCTCTTTCTAAAGGAAACAAGATGTCTTTTTTCTAACCATTTAACCATGTCAATACAAACTTGGCTGAAATCTCATCACATCCAGTGTATTCTATCTATCCTTTTATGCACATAAGCTAAAGCATATCAGAGAGACAGTGACTTGGGGGGTTAGTCACTTCCACACTATCCTCACCTGCCTCCAGAGTGCCGTGTGGCACTATGAACTGGCCACACACAGTTCAGGTAAGATCT
>JAGKTI010001441.1:0-25994 GCA_018397915.1 Birgus latro | reverse complement strand
TAAGTTTCCAGCAATGAAACAGTTGGTAGAATGGTTTATGAAGACACTCGTAGCTAGTAACCACATCTTCGTATGATTTATTAATTTTTCAAACAGAGAATGCCATTATATAGTTCATGGAAACAATTTGTTAATTGTATTAAATAAATCATTGGTGAAGAGTATGCTGCACCTTCTGGCAAAGCCAGACAGGAGCAATTTCAAGGTGTGTGAGCACTGACTACATCAGTCTACAAATCTCTTTATATCATTTGGTTATCATTGTAGTTGATGTTTATCTATCAACGAAATGAGCTATGACAAAAATTAAAAACACTCATACTTATGGTTATTTTTACTAAAGTCTTATAGTATGTGATTCGTAGCTACGTATTAGTTTTAAACTGTGACTGGCAACCCTTTCATTCATCCTTCCAGACACAAATGTGTGAATACGTCATGGGCTGCATGCATACTAACTGCCTGATCCAACTGCCTGATCCAAGCCACACTCTTATACTGTACCAGGTTTGTATGTTGCCAATAGTACATGAACCACATGTTATGTGCTTTGTAGAGATCAAGTTAAGAGAGGATACTGATAACCATATGGGAGATGGTAAATATAAACTGTGGAGAAGAGATAGAAACGAAAAAATGGGAGGAGGAGTGATAATAGCACTGAAGAACGACATAAATGTGGATACTGTGGAAATGGGAAAGGGTAGGGCTGAAGAGATAAATATAAAATTAGAAACTGGAGAAAATAGCAAGAGAAAAAACGCAGTAGTATGTGTTCCCCCTAAGACAAGAGCATGAAATGACGATGAATACAAAGAGCTGTTGTCAGACATGGTTAGTTATCTACAGAAAGTGATTGACAAGATCAACAATATAATTCTAATGGGTGATTTTAATAGTAAAGAGGTGAACTGGGAGGAATGGGACTCAGGAGGCAGTGAAGATTCGTGGGGCACTATATTGTTAAATATGGCAATGAATAATGTAATGACCCAGTGGGTCAAAGAAGAAACACGATTCAGAGGTGACGACACACCAGCAAGATTATATTTACTGCTAACCACAGAACCTGACGTAATTGAATCTTTGAAATATCTGTGTCCTACAGGAGAAAGTGATCGTGTGGTCACTGAGTTCCAGATGATAATAGGGAACGTGGTGCCAAGAGACAAGCTTTGTAGGTAGGGAAGATACAACCTTGGGAAAGCAAACATTACAGGATTGAGAAAATTTTTCAAAAATGAGGACTGGAGAAAATTCAGAGAACCAAGAGAGATGCAGAAGAAGTGGGATACCTTTCTAGACTTCCATAATTCTGGAGTGGAAAAATATGTTCCAAGAGTAAGTGGGAAACAAAACAGGAAAAAGGAGTGGTTTAATAGATATATGATAGCAAAAAAAAAGAGAGGACATGGCATGGAACAACTGGAGAAAGAGAGGTAATAAAAGAACAAAGGAAGAATATAAAAGAATTAGAAATGAATATACAAGAATACGTAAACACGAAGAAAGGAACTTTGAAGAAGGTATAATTGACAAATGTAAGAACTCAAATTGTTTTACAGATTTGTCAATGGCAAATTGAAACAATGGATGGAATCACCAAACTGAAAGTAGAAGGAGAGGTCTATAAAAATGCAGCAATCCAAGCTGAAACAATCAACAAATGTTTCCAACTGGTTTCCACTAAAGAAAGGGATTTTGTACAGAGGGAGTGACTAGAAATGTAGTGACAAATGATATAAAAGTGGAAATGCAGGAAGTGTACAAATTACTGGAAACTCAAAATGTAAGGAAAGCCCCAGGATCGGACGGAATCTCTAACTGGGTACTGAAGGAATGCAGAGAACAAATGGTGGATAAGATTCACAGTTTAATAGTGTGTTCTCTGGAAGAGGGGAAAGTCCCTCAAGAATGGAAGATGGCGAATGTGGTACCAATTTATAAGGGAGAAAACAAGGAAGAACCCCTGAATTACAGACCAGTGTCCCTAACCAGCATGATCGCAAAATTGTGCAAGAGAATCTTGAAAGATAGATGAATAAAATATCTGGAAGGGATGAATATTTTGGCTGAAAGTCAGTTTGGATTCAGAAGTGGAAGGTCATGTGTGTTAGTGTGTGTGCGCAGGCACACATCTAAGTCACGAGTGATGATGTCATCGGAAGGTTCCTGTGGTATGCAACCGGGAGCCTTGTGAGTTCACGTCGTGACGCCGGTGAGTGTGGCTGTCTAGTTCCAACACTGGTAGCAGAGCGTAGTTCTAGAATGGCGTCGTGTTGACCAAGTGGCCTCCAAAACTGGAAAATGATTCCACATATGAGAGCTGGAAAAAGGATATTGGCATTTGGTGCGAACTGACGGACCTAGCGGCAGAAAAACAAGCGTTAGCTATTCATCTGTCATTGTCTGGGAGAGCGGGGGTGGCCTCTTTGCAGATTGAAACAGATGTTCTGAAGCAGAAGGATGGTGTTCAGACCCTGCTGAAAAAAATAGACGGTCTGTTTCTCGTGGACAAAGGAGGTCGACAGTTTGCAGCGTTTTTTGAGCTGTATAACTTCAGAAGAGCCAGTGATATGAACATTCGGGAGTTCGTGACAGAATTTGAGCATGTTTACTTTAAATTTACCAAGCAGGACATGGAACTGCCAAATTCTGTGATGGCTTTTATGCTCTTAGCTGCATGCAAACTTTCAGACGGTGAACGACAACTAGTGATGTCCATGATAACTGAGGTGACATACGAAAATATGAAATCTGCCCTGAATCGTATTCTTGCTGGTGAAATTGGCAGGCAGAACGAGGCATCGGTGTCTGTCAGGGAGGTGAAAGACGAACCAGTATTTTGGAGTGACGAAGTTGAGGGTGACGAAACGCTTTATGCTAGAGGTACTCGACAAGGATGTAGAATGTTGCGGGGTGGTGCAAAACGTGATCGACGTCAGATTAATGGTCGATTTTCAACTGTATCTGCTAGAATTCCCTGACGCTCATCCACCGGCAGGAGGCAGAACCCACTTGGGCCTGACAGAAAGGTATCGAAGTGTTTCGTATGTGATTCTAGATTTCATTGGGCACGTGACTGTCCGGATGCATACGAAAACGACGGCAGCTGAGAAGAGAATTCTGAAACAGTGCATCTGTCGATGTTTATGGGCTATGAGAATGATGCCGCTAGTAGAAGTAAGTCACAGACTCTAGTAGAAGAATCTAAGGGATGTGCTCTTTTAGACACAGGGTGTTCTACAACTGTATGTGGAGTTCAATGGATCAACTGCTATCTAAGTGAGCTCACTGATTATGAACATGATGCTGTAAGAGAAGAAGCGTCATCCTCAGTGTTTAACTTTGCTGATGGTGTCACAGTTTCTTCCCTCAAACATGTTACTCTGCCCTGCTACGTTGGAAACATGCGTGCTACCATCGTGACTGATGTTGTGGACTGCAATATTCCCTTGCTGTTGAGTAGACATTCCATGAAAAAAGCAAAAATGTTGATTAACCTTGGAACTGACCAGGTCAAAATTTGTGGAACTATCATTGATTTAAAGTCCTCATCTTCAGGCCATTACTTACTTCCAATTTCCTTATGACTAGATCGTAAATTTTGTGAAACAATCATGTTGGCAACTCGTGGGGGTGACATAGAAAAAACCGCTTTGAAGATTCACAGGCAATTTGGACACCCTACATCGGCAAAACTAATTAAACTGATCACAGATGCGGAAATTAAAAGTTCAAAACTGGAACAGGCTGTCAAGGCTGTATCTGATGCTTGTACAGTCTGTTGCAGATTTAAGAAAGCCAAGCCCCGACCCGTAGTCAGATTGCCCATGGCGTCTAAGTTTAATGAAGCCATAGCCATGGATTTAAAAGCTTGGGGAAAGCATTATTTCTTAGTCCTTGTTGATCTGGCGACCAGGTATTGTAATGCGATAGTAATCGCAGATAAGTGTGCGCCCACCATTATCAAAGGAATATTTCGGAGCTGGATTGTTGTGTTTGGCACACCTAGAAAAATTCTTACAGACAATGGCCATGAATTCAATAATGCGGAAATGCGAGCATTGGGAGAGGCCTTCAATATCAAGATCATGACAACGTCTGCAGAGAGTCCTTGGAGCAACGGAGTCTGTGAGCGTCAAAATGCAGTCATTGGTGACACTGTTAGGAAGGTAATGGCCGATAGCCAGTGTGAATTGGATGTGGCCTTGGCATGGGCAGTATCGGCAAGAAATGCTCTCACCAACTACTCAGGCTTTTCTCCTAACCAACTTGTTTTTGGTCAAACCCCTAGTCTGCCTAATGTGTACGCAAATGATCCTCCAGCCTTGGAACCTTCATCACCATCGAAAATTGTGAGAGACAACTTGAACGCTCTTCATTTAGCTAGACAAGAGTTTATAAAGACCGAATCAGATGAACGCTTGGCTAGGGCTCTGCGGCACAACGTACGTTCGAGTGACCTAAACGACATCCAGAATGGAGATGAAGTCTTCTACAAAAGAAATGACAGTCATAAGTGGCACGGTCCTGGAATTGTAATAGGCAGAGATGGGAAACAAATTCTGGTGAGACACGGCGGTGTATAAGTACGAGTGCACGTATGTCGTCTAGCGCGAGCGCCAGAGCAAGATACTACAGTTGAAAGTGATGTCAGCAGTGATGAGAAGAAAAATGTTGTCCAGGAGAAGCCTAATGACGATCCTATGCAAGTGTTGAATGACTATCCTCCCACCAGATGACGAGTCGGAAGATGGTGTGGTCCCAATCGATGAGCCTCCCACAGTTTCTGTTCCGATTAATCAGCTTCCCAAAGTTTCTGTTGGTCAACGTATAAAGGGAATACATTCAGAAAGTGGAGAGTTGGTGTCTGGAAGGATTATAAGTCGGGCAGGTAAAGCCACTGGAAAGTACAAACACTGCTATAATTTGAAGAGGGACTCTGATGGCAGCATTGATTGGATAGATTTGGAGAAGGATCTTAGCGAATGGGAAGTGGTTGATGATGACATAGAAATGCTTGTTCTTTTCAACTCTGAAGCCGTATTATGAACTAAGGAAAATGAAATTACAAATTGGCAGAATAATGATGTGTATGAGGAAGTAGATGATGTTGGGCAAGGTGCCATAACGGTTCAATGGGTTGTGACAGAAAAACTGAAAAATGGAAAGCCTATTGTTAAGGCCCACTTAGTCGCCAGAGGATTTGAGGAAGACACAGTGGATCTCCGAAAAGATTCGCCTACTTGTTCAAAGGAAGCAGTGCGTTTGGCACTTCCTTTGGCCTCCACCAACCAGTGGGACTGCACACTATGGACGTGAAAGCTGCCTACCTGCAAGGTAACGACACTGAGAGAGTCTTTGTGATGCTGCTAGGCATTGGTATCTGCGCGTAAAAGATCAGTTGTTGAGTCTCGGAGCTAAAGTATCATCACTGGATTCAGCGCTGTTCTCTTGGAGCAATGGTGGCAAAGTCGAAGGCACTGTATGCATCTACGTCGACGACTTCCTTTGGGCTGGTACACATGAGTTTGAACAGCAAGTGATAAATCGGTTGAGTCAAATATTCCTCATCGGCAGTTCAGAATCAAAAGCCTTCAAATACGTTGGTCTCAATGTCATCTGCAACATCGATGGCAGCATAACGCTCGACCAATTCCAGTATGCTTCATCCCTGAAACCAGTCACGCTGAGTAAACATCGTGCAGCAGCAAAATCAGGGGAGCTGTCCGAGTCTGAGAAAATGGAGTATCGAGCATTAATTGGACAACTCAATTGGATTGCCACATACACTCGGCCAGATATTGCCTTTGATGTGTGTGAGTTGAGCGTGAATAGCAACCGAGCTACCGTAGCGGATTTGCTTAGACTCAATAAGGTGATCTCAAGGGTAAAGACTGACAACATGAAGCTATACATTCCAAGAATGGGGCCGATCGAGGACTGTCATATAGAGTGCTTTTCAGATGCCTCATTTGCCAACCTTGTAGGCAATGGATCTCAGGGAAGTTTTGTGATCTTCCTACGAGATGCTAGTGAGGCAAGATGTCCTATATTTTGGCAGACAAGGAAGATCAGGAGGGTCGTCAAATCTACCTTATCTGCTGAGGCGTTGGCGCTGCTTGAATGTGCTGAAACTGCTGTATATCTCTCCAACATATTGCGTGAGGTTTCTGGATGTGGAAAGATCAAAATAAAGTGTTTCGTCGACAACAAGAGTCTGGTGGACGCCCTTTACTCCTGTAAGAGCGTAGAAGACAGGAGATTGCGCATTGATATTGCTGTGTTGCGGGGGGAGATTGATGAGGTATCCTGGGTGGATACATCACAAGAACTGGCTGATTGTCTCACCAAGAAAGGTGCCTCGACCGAGCGACTGCGTGCAGCAGTCAGCCGAGACTAGAAAGTTTATAATACTTTAAGAGACATCACATATCTGTATGTGGTCACAGACTGGGTCTTGATAGTAATTAAACAAAAGTCTATGTATTGGATACATAGTGTGCATCAGACCATCCAGCTTCGTCCTTGGAATCTTCTGTCAAATTAAGAAGAGAGGACGAGAGTGTTAGTGTGTGTGCGCACGCACACATCTAAGTCACGAGTGATGATGTCATCGGAAGGTTCCTGTGGTATGCAACCGGGAGCCTTGTGAGTTCACGTCGTGATGCCGGTGAGTGTGGCTGTCTAGTTCCAGCAATGTGTTTCCAACTTGTTAAGCCTTTACTCAAGTGTGATTGACATGCTACAGGAGAGAGATGGTTGGGTGGATTCTGTGTATTTAGATTTGGAGAAGGCCTTCGACAAGGTACCCCATAAGCGACTACTGTGGAAATTGGAGCATATAGGAGGACTGAAGGGAAACCTCCTGGAGTGGATGAGACTTTTTGAGAGACAGACAAATGAGGACAGTAATAAGGGACAGGATGTCTGGATGGAGGGAAGTAACAAGTTGAGTCCCACAGGGCCCGGTGTTAGCGCCAGTGATGTTCCTGGTTTACGTAAATGATATGGTACATGGAATGAACAGTTATGCAAGTCTGTTTGCTGATGATGCAAAGATCTGAAGAAAAGTAGAAGTTAATGAAGACTGTAAAATGCTGCAGGAGGATCTGGATAGGATACATGATCGGAGCTATATGTGGGAAATGAAATTCAACGCAAAAAAATGTAAAATATTGGAAATGGGAAAAAGTACCAAGAGGAAAACACTGAAGTATTTGATGGGTAATGAACCAATCACAAAAGTGAGAGAAGTTTAAGATTTGGGAGTGCTGGTCCAGGATAGTTTGTCACCTGAAAAACACATTAACAAGATAGTCAGAGAGACATATAAACTCTTGACCAACATAAGAGTAGCATTTCATTACATGGATGAGATGATGATGAAAAAATTGATAGTGGCCATGATCCACCCCAGGTTGGAATATGAAGCAGTACTGTGGTCCCCAGTATATAAACAAGATTGAAAGAATACAAAGAACAGCAACCAAGATGGTCCCCAGCCTGGCAGATCTGTCATACAGACAGAGGCTGGAAAAGCTGGCTTTGCCATCCATAGAGGAATGGAGAGAGAGGGGCGACATGATTACAGTGTTCAGGGCCATGATGGGTGTAGATAAAATTGACAGAAAAGATCTGTTTGTATGGGACACGAGAGTAACAAGAGGATACAGAAGGAAACTTGAGAAACCATGCTGCCTGAAGGATATCATGAAATATAGTTTTCCTTATAGATGCATAGACCTGTGAAATAGCCTGTACAATGTGATGGTACATGCAAAAAACATTCATGTGTTTAAAACTAGAGTAGATAAATGCAGATATGGAGGCAGAACAACATGAGCTTAGCTCAATTCCTGTATACTACAAATAGGTAAACACACACATGCAATGAAACACACCGCTCGCTGGCGCAGTGGCAGCGTTCTCGCTTGCCATCTGGTAGACGGGAGTTCGCGCCTCGCTCAGGTTGCGAAAAGTTTCACTGACGAAGTGGGTGGTTACTGTCCCCCTTGAGCAAGGGGATGGGTGTGTGCGTGTGTGAAGGTCACAGCCTTGCCCATAGATCGGACTATATGAGCTCTCAGCTCCCTTCCGGGAGGGTAAAAGCTGACGATCACTACCATCAAGTGATCCTGACCGACCCGGTGAGTTACACAGATGCAGACACATCCAAACATGCACACACGGACACATATGCATGCAAGCACCCAATGCATGAGGCCTGGAATGGCAGATGTTAATGCTTTTGTTTTACTGTCAACGTTATACTGTAATGCATTAATTTCTTGCTGCAGTGTGTTCATTGTTATATCATATACTTGATACATATCCTAGTGCATTATTTTTCTATATTGGTAATGTGACTGTGTGTAAATTACAAGGTTAGCTTGAGATGTAACTGCCAGTTAAGAATGATGAGTAGGGGGTTGAGTTGGGTAGCAGTATTGGGGAGGGTTCTGGGGTAGAGGTGAGTGGACCTCATTTCTTCCCCCCCTCTTTTTTTCCCTGGGTATATAGGGGTAGGAAGGGGGCACCCATGAGCAGAAATTAGTGACTGAGAGTGCACATGATCATTAAACAAACATTTCAAATGATATGGGTTATTGTTTAACTCATTCACCATAAATGCATAGAAGTGTACAAGAATAGTTGCAGGCAGGTACATCGAAGTCCAAAAGCAACTCCAAGCCAGATAAATCCATAGATAAAGCCCAGATAAACTTTAAAAATGCCCAGAAAATTTCAAAAAATTTTGCCTTGAAAAATTCGGAGTATTGGGATCTTCGGATTACTGGTGTTCAGATTGGAGGAAATTGCTGTAACAAGCTTTAGTATTTCATACAAAACAAATTTCTCTCTCACTTATCACAAACAGCTCCATTTGTTGCACACTTGCACTGTAGTCTGACAATAGCAATGTTTTGATGGTCCAGCATGCACAAAATGGTTATGTACCACAGGGAAAGCATGGGAGATGATCGCAGCTGTGGGATAGGTGAGTGAGTGGACGAGCAAAATGGGGTCTTCAAAATCTTTAAAGGGTGGCGCAAAGGAGGCCGTGTATGCAGAGGCCCAAGATGCGGGTTCTGTACACGTGAACATTGGAAGGCCATCTTGGATCAAACGTCTGACTGTCGGTTGCATGTGTCACTTGTCCACACGGGATTGTTATGCAGGACCATCACAATTATCGTATGTACAAATTTTACTGTTGTTATAGGAAAACAGGGTATAACTTTTAGTTCATCGTTCCACTGATGTATTACATACCAAACTGATATATTACGAGGCCTGACTGCAGGTAAACGATGAGGTGATATGAAGCCTGCTAAGGTGTCCCTGTTAACTGGGTGGAAGGGCAAAATTGGTGTCCAACAGAGAACCACACCTCCACACTCTTCCCCACACCTCACTGAGAGGCGCTGCCTGCCACAAGGGAACTGGTTCACTGCAAGGGATTGCCCTGCAGTGGTGGTTGCTCATATGCCATTGTCAGGGCTACTTGGCCAGATGGAGTTGGGTTACTCAACAACAACAACAACAACAGCAACTGCACTACTTAAACAAAGAAAATGCTGCCCAAAATGACTATGAAAGGACTCTTGTATTTCTTCCTGGACAACTCGGACACAATTCCAAGCATTTAAAACATGAATAGTAAAATTAGGATGCTTGTGGATAGTGGCTGTACTCTCAACCTTCTCTTCACAAAAACTGAAAGTGACTATAAAACTGTTATCTTAACCCGTCACGTCCCGACTGATTTCCAACATATGATACCACAAAATCTCGAGCTTTTTTGGGAAAATTTTTTATTGGCTCAAACCTTCGCTTTTGTTGAGAAACATCGAAAATTCATAGAGAAATCATGATCCTGTGCTTAAAAATGTTGATACAGGTGTTATGCAACCTTACATTTTCCTTCTTTTTCAGGATACCTGGCTAAAGGAAACGAACTATGGAAGCGTTAACTAATTCAAGCCACTTTCAGTTACGTATTAATTTATGTATTTGGTACGAATTTATATTGTAGGAACAGACAATATTGGTTTTCACACATTTATATAGGCAATAGAAGCATTGTTCAGTCACCAAACACAGCCACATATGGCACCTTCCTTTATGACATTACCACCTCATCATTTCTGTTTGTTTCTTGCTATAGCTTCTTTATTTCTTTGTCCTCCACCTCAGGAATCACTTTCACCATGAATTTTGTCATTAGAGAGACTGTGGGGCAGCATACCTTTACTGGCCAGCTTACTGCTAACAGGTGAATTGCCCAGTGAGGGGGGGGAGGGGGGTTAGGTGGGGCCAGGCAGTATCCCCGCTTGAAAGCAGGTAGAGAAAGGTCTCCCACACATGCCTACCAAAAATCACCCAAGAAACTTGAAAATTGTGCAAATTATGACCCTTGGAATTGTGCGATGTACCTGTACGTTGATGGGGGTAGCTGTGACAAAACATCGCGATGTACCCATACGTCGATGGGATTCCTCGGGTTAAGGATGTCTCTAGAAGTACACTCACCCACTGCAGGTCAAGGGTTTTGCTGTGCAGGTCTCAGCAGATGTCAGGCCTTTAACATATTCTGCATTACTCAGTGCCATTATTGCCAAGTTTTTGATCACATATCTGACAAGAGTCTGGTGTTCAGATCTTTCCCTAAGGAACAGCAGGGAAAGTCTGCTAGTGTACTCTGGTATGAGTTGATGATGGAGGCTGCCAAGCCCTTATAGTGAAACACGTTGTGTGGAGACTGAATGGATACACCATCCACATGGTGTGATAATATTAACTGGTACTGGGACACTGACTGTAGGATGCATGTGCAAAGACAGAGTCTGCTGCAGAGATGGACCTAAATTTCTGTGTTACTGCCCAGTGTAAAAGTTCCAGATATGTAAGAACAAGATCTCTACCATGGCTGAAGGTCTGCTTGCTTTGTGTGAAAAGTTAGCGATACTGTTTCATATCATTATCCATGAGCTGCTGAGAGTGATGCCAGTTTCACACCTGTACATGATCACAGTTGGTGCATTCAAAATACTGCTAACTAGCTATAGTAAAATCTAACATAAGGTAAAACTAAAAGAGTAACTCTGCTGTGCAAACTAACCTAAGAGGTGCCTCAATGAAGTGCTCAAAAGGACAAAAACTGAATCCCAGGCTGAAGCAAGAAGCAGTTTTGATTATTTGAACTTTCTTATAATACATTTCATTCATCTTAAACAAGGCCCACTGACATGCTGTAACCTCCACCAATAGCATTACACCAACCTTGAGTGAAACTGGTTACATGTGAGACATCTATGGAAACTGCTACACTTTAACCTTTACACACCAGGTGTTGGTATGGACCGACGCAAAAGGGGTGGATGTCGGTAAGAACCACCAACGTATTCTCACAACAGTCTTAAGTGGCTGCCATTTGATCTCATCACAGAAAGGTAGGGAGAGACTTCCACTACCTGATGCAAGCCTACCTCAGCCTTCTCTGTGACTTAGCCAGGTGCTGAACTACGTTTTCTGAAACCTCCTCATCCAATTCCATTCCCGCCTCACGCAGAACCCTTGCCTCATCTACCTCTGCCAAGCCCCTGCTCAAGGATACTAGGAAAGGGCTCAGTGACAGTGCTATAGGCGTGCCTTGAAAGCCACTGTGTATAGTTTATCTAGTAGTGGAGAAGTTATCACGCTGAGAGCAAAGCCAAAGTTGGGGCCCCGTGCGCTTGCACAAGGACATCCTGCTTCAAACAGCAAAAGGTACTCATATTCTTCACGTCCTTACTCATCCACGCAACCACCTGCAGACCTGGGGACGTTTTCATTTACAAGAAGAGAAGTTGATGGGTAATATGGTTTTTAATTTGTTTCCCTAACTGCTACACTTTCCCAGATGTAAAGGTTTGAATAAAGGCTATTTTTGGAAAAATAGCCATAGTAAGTGGGCAGCTGTGTGTGTGTGGGGGGGGGGGGGAACAGCATCTAGGGATTAAGCAAAGGATTATCAAATCTATGCCCCCATATTGAGGGAGGGAGGGAGGGAGGGAGGGAGGGGGGGGGAGTGACCTTTTGGCTGCCTAATGACAGAGTAAAGGACTGAACAGCACATGCAAGAAAATAAACAAGAGAGAAAAAAAGTCATGCCTCAGCAGAAGCAGTTATGAGCAAGACTGTCATATCACAGACCACAAGTACAAGCAAAGGGTCTGAACTGTTTAATGCCTGTTTAACTACAGCAGACAAGGAAGGTCATCATGCCTCAAGGAGAAATAAAAATTGGAGACATACAGTGATGCATCCTCTCCTCAGCCCTCCATAATGGTTCCTCCTGCCACCAATTCCTGGGCTTGTGTGGTGCAGGAAGTGGCTTGAAACCTCTTCCTAAAGAATGCCTCCAAATGAAAGTGTGTAGAGTGAAAATTCTCTTTATTAGCACTGTACTGTATATCCGCATCACATAATGTTAGGATCCTTAACCCATAACCGCCAGGTGTCGGTATGGACTGACGCAAAAGAGCTGGCAGGAGGCCGCCGGGTGTCGGTAGGAACTGCAGTTGTTTTCGCAGCACAGTTTGAAGTGCCCGTCACTTAATCTCATCACCGAGGGTTCAGGAGTGATTCCTCCCACCCAATGCAAATATACCTCAGTTGTCTTTGTGAATTTGCCAGGTGTAGGATGATTTTTTCTTAAACCTCTTGTTCAATTCTGTTCTTGCCTCACATGGACACCTTGCCTCATCCACCCTAACCAAGCCTCTTTCCAAGGATACTAGGAAAGGATTCAGTGATAGTGCCACAGGGCATGCCTTGGATGCCACTGTGTCTAGCTAATCTAGTTATGGAGAAGTTATCACATTGAAAGCTAAGCCAAAATCGGGGCCACGCATGAACACATCTGGTTTCATGAGACAAAAATTACTCCTATTCATCACATCCTTACTCATCAATGCAAAGGCCTACAGACCTGGGGATACTCTCTTTCACAAGAAGAAGAAGACTTGGGGGGTAATATGGTCTTAAATTTGTTTCCCTAACTGATACAGTTTCCAAGATACAGTAGTCCCTCAATTATCCGACGTAATAGAGCCAAAGGCATGTCCGGGTAGTGGCAAAGTCTGGATAATGAACAATATCCCCCCCCTACTATACCCAGACCCTACCTATACTCAACCTCTAGCCTATACCTAATCAATTTGTACAGTACCTCTGCTTACTTTAGCAGTGTAATCCAGTCATTCAGGCATATTTAGAATCAAAACACACGTAGGAATATCCCAAGTAATCCTAAGCACCAAGGGAGAAAAAAAAAAAAAATCCTCCCTATACACTACTGTATGTACAGTACTTAATTTTGGCACTGTTTTCAGGTCAATCTGCCATATTCTGTCATCAAAACACACATAGGAATATCCAGAGAAATGCTGAACACCAAAAAAACCATGAAAAAAAAAAGTACTGAAAACCAAAACACACACCACCTATACACTATTGCAGGTACAGTACCCCTCCTAATTTTGGCACTGTTTTCAGGTCAATATGGCATATTTAGACATCAAAACACACACTGGAATATCTAAAGTAATGCTAAACACCAAGAAAACCATTTAAAAAAAAAAATACCAATATGCTACTGAATGTACATTACCCACCCTAATTTTGGACTGTTTTCTGGTCAATCTGCCACATTTAGACATCAAAAAACATATGGGATTATCCATATTATGCTAAACACCGAGGAAACAATGCATAAGCAAAAAACATCCACAAAAAACTCAGGATGGTTGGAAAATCAGTTATCTGACACCAGTGATAGCTGATCCTGGGCCACTAAAAAAATTCCACGGCCATAATTGCCACCGGATATTGGTTAAATTGGTATAAGTGGTATACCATCATCTTTGCTGGTGTTTCTAAGATAAGCTAATAAAAACACAGAAAACTGATGAGTAAAAGTACAGAAATGCAGCTAGAACATATAGTGTTCAATAGTAAAACTTACCTTCATATAACTTCCAACAATCCTTGTGCAAAATTTTGCCAGCACCTTCCAAGACTTGGGCACATGTCTAGATGCAATATTTCATGAGCTTTCTCGTGATCAATTTGGAATTTTTATAAGACAAATAGTATTCAAATAAATTGCAAAAAACTTTGAAAACTCATGAGTCAGTGCTATCAGCACGAAGGAGGGGAGGGACTGAGGTAGTGAGGAGGGAGCCGGGAGGGTATGGAGGAGGGATGGGAGGGGGGCAGAAGCATGGCTGTGGACAGGATTTTCACCCTTCTGTCACGAGGCGCTTTTACCATGCATTTACTCGTGGCTCGTGATCTGTATTAGACGTGGGGTGGCCATTCGGAAACAAAACTCCCGATGACCGGGTAACTTTGGATGTTCAGTTAGAGAGGCCGACAACCGCTGTCACCGAACATGTACTTGTGGCTTGTGGTCGTGTTCAATGCGTGGTGGCAGTTGGGAAAGATGTAGCCTGGTGGCCGTGCGACTCTGGACATTCCATGGGGATGCATACGGACATTTTGACACCATCTGTTGGTTACAGTCATATTACTCAGGTGCTGGAGTTTCGTTGGGAGTGATTGGACCAGCGCACACTTTGGCCATTCAGTACAGGGGCGGATGGACACTTTAGCTCTGGTTGTGGGTTACGGCCTACTTCCTGCTCACGGCTCAAGCCCAGCAGCCATGATACATAATGTTTGAATGTGTTGCCTAGCCGGCCAAAGTTCCCTGGGCCTTTAAAGTCAGGATAATTGCAAGTAAATTTGGCTAATGGTTTAATATCATCAAGGTCTATTATCCAGATAATAAACAGGTCCGGATGCAGCATGTCCGGATAAATGAGGGATTACTGTATTAAGGTTTGAAAACAGGCTATTTTTGGAAAAATGCCCACAGTGAAAGAAGGACTGAGCTATAAACAGCCTGGCATGGAGGGGTTAACACCAGTGTTAGGGCAGAGGAAATGGGTCAAGAGGTGAAAACTCTGAAAGCCTGCTCACACTTATCGGAGAAAGATCACAGTAACCTTCATATATGCAATTCTGATCTCCAAGCTGTCTCTCATTCTCCATCCCCTCAGCGACAAGAGAAGCTAAGTGTAGATATAAGACAACTGCTGCATATTAAAACCCTGCTTAGCCCAGTATACAGTTTATCTGGGCATAAAGCTGTCCCTGAATGCCTGGATGTCTAGTATGAAAATCAATACAGGTTTATGATAGATGCAATCTACAATTACAGTATTCATTCAGTTTCTCTGAAGTATGAGGTGGCAAAACTTACAATTCAAACTTTTCCTCAAATACAGGAGAATTACACTTCTTCTGGATTTTAGTCTTGTGGCTTGTGGCATTAGGAAACCAATCACTTGGGACCAGCTTCACTTGCACGAATGTGTCCGGTGGTTTTACTGATGATCTGACAATATTCCTTGCCATGATGACTTCCACAATGAGTTTACCAGTTACCAAGAAGAATACCTGCAATGAGAAAGTGATTGTTATGAACAGTATTGATTAAAAAACAAAATAAAGGTTTTACAATGGAAAAAATAATTATGCAAATTGTACTCTCCACTCTCTCCGTTTGGAGGTACACTAAGAAGAGGCTACAGAAGTCATCACACCAGGCAAGCATTTAAAAAAAACAAAAAAAAAAATCATTCCATACTCAAGAGACTTGGGGAGTTGGTATATCATTACTTGTCTCCAATAATACTGTTGCTGTAGGTAGCCACTGTTCATCTCCTAGGGCTATCAATAGTGGTGTGCCTAAGAGTTCTGTCCTATCACCAACTCTCTTCCTTCTGTTCATCAAATTGCCATCTCTCTTCCTTCTATTCATCAATGACCTTCTAAGCTGTATATATAACTCTATCCACTAATATGCTGATGACTCCACTCTTCACCTTTCCATCTGCTTTCTGCAGCGTCCATCTCAGCAGTTACTTCAGCAAACAAGAGATGTGGCTATGGCACAATGTCTAACTTGGCTCATACCTCTGATTGGGATAAAAGTAATTTTGTTTTAATGCATCAAAAACTCAGTTTTTACATCTTCTGGCCCATTAGACTCTACCACAGGAGTATCTTCTAATTTTTAACAATATACAACTCAATCCTGCATCAACTTTAAACATACCTGGGATTTCATTCTCTTCGGATTTAACTTGAAAAGATCATAATACCTCTCTTAGAAAATCTGCTTCCAAGTGATTAGGTATGCTAAGCCAACTCTGTGCCTTCCTTACTCCAGCACAGTTGTTGACTTTATACATGAGATTTATTTGTCCCTGTGTAGAGTACAACTCGCATGAGTTGGGAGGCTTCCCACATACAGCTCTTCTCAACAATGTGGAATTACTGGCTTTTTGTCTCATTAATTCTCCTCCTCTTGCTGACTCCCTTCATTCACTGCCACTTCACCACAGTATTGCATCTTTTATCTCTTTTCTATCGCTACTTCAATGGTCATTATTCCTCTGAACCATCTGTGTGCCTCTCTCCACTACTACAGTGGATGCATAGAACCCGTCTAGCAACAAATTCTCATTCCTTTTCTGTCTAACTCTTTCATCCAAGAGTAAACCGATACTCCCAATCCTTCATGTATGTAGCAGATCAAATCTGAAACTGCCTTCCTGTCCGCATATCCTACTGCCAGTGACCTCCAGTCTCTCAAACGCATTGCACCCAGGCATCTTGAAATGAATGGATCTTGAAGTTCACTCTCTATAATCTTGTTTTTATTTCTCCATGGGGGTAACAATCTTGCGGGCTTCTAATCTTTGGTTCCTTCTTCACTGCTTTAACATAAATAAAAAATACCTGTGAAGTATTGTGGGATGGCTGGGCAAGATGGGAGGATTCAGAACACTGAAAACTGATTGCCTTTACCTTTACCACCGACCTATTATATGTGTAAAGTTGGAAAACAAAATGTTGCCAAGTTACTATAATAAGACATTTACAATCTGTAAACCATATAGTAGGTAGGCAATGACCTATAACCTTGAAAATCTATATGGCTCATCTTCATCACAAACCAAGTATGTGTGCAAAACTGGTACCTAAAATGTGCCTTTTTTTTTTTCTGTATGTTCAACTCCAGTTATAAGCTGGGTATGTCATTCCTTGAGACCTTGCAGTATCATGCATGTCACACATCGCATGTCACCACTCTGGAGCTAATAACCACCTTACATTTTGAATACTTGATATGGCTATCTCAGTCAAGACAGATGCAACTGTACTTGTATTAGCACTAGTGATATTATAACACTCCTGTGGGTCTTGTGGAAGATCTGCAAAGTCTGTTTTAACTAAATTCAAATAATCAAACTGTTCCTTGCCCCAGCCTGGGATCCAACCCACATCCATTCAGACAGCAAATGATTTATCTAACTACTTGGCTTCAGCCTCTTCCCTACAAGCTGCGATGCATGGGGCGGGGAGTGAGCTGAAGGGGACGTAGCACCCTGAAAACTGAAAGTCTATTGTGTGTAAAGCTTCACATGCAATGGTGGCCTGGATAATGAGATACAGCATCCACGAGCTGTGATGTGTGACAGCAGATGCCAATAAAATACAACATTCCTCTGTAAACTAAGGGATACAGCTGTGTTCTTAACCATATTTATAAGCATTTTTATTAGACCTAGCATTTTCTACAAAAAGCTCTCACTGAAACACCTCCAAAAAAGTGAATATAACATCCTACAAGGCAGTAAGATTGGGAATACAGTACATTCCCCTAGTACACGAGATCCTAGTACGCGAATCGCGTAGTGCGCGAGGACCTATTTTAAAATACTGTATTTTTTATTATTTTTTATATTTTACTAACTAGAGTAAGAGGGTCAACCCACACAACGAGAGGCGCCAGGAGAAAAACCGGTGTTTTCTGGTGTGAACCCCGAGTGCGCTACCTGCCTCTCCACTACGCGCCACCCTCGTCACCCATTTCTATGACAAAGTTTGGATTCACATGAATAAAGGTTATTTCACAAATGTCAAGTTGTTATATTACAAACCAGTAGAGGTGGAGAGGATTGCAGCGGGCGGGTCAGGGGAGGTGGTGAGGAGAGGATCGTCTATCTCCTCATTCACCTCTTCTTGTTTCATTCCTCATCTTGTTATGGAATATAACTTCCATAACAAGATGAAGAATGAAACAGACAAACAAGAAGAGGTGAAGGAAACTGCCGAAAATGTAAGCAGTAGCGAGGAGATGGAGGATCCTCCCCTCACCACCTCCCCTGACTCACCCGCCGCCGTCCCCTCCACCTCCACTGCCCCACCTGACTCACCAGCTGCCTCCACCTCCACTGCCCCACCTGACTCACTAGCTGCCTCCACCTCCATGTCTAACTGGTGACATTTTTTGGCACCAATTAGACGTTACTGGCAAGATCCTGCTGTACTGTACTGTTTATGTCTTGGATACTTTCCCTCAAACGGGTCAAAAAAGTTACCGATAGAGGGAGGGGGCTACCCATATGTTAATTTTCCCATTAGTTTATATATTTCTAGTATGTGAATTCCTAGTACGCGAGCACCTATGCCGCCCATATAGGCGCGTACTAGGGGAGTGTACTGTATATGAGCAATTTTGAGTAGAATTCTTCTTTATATTAAAGTGAATTAAAGGTATATACTGTCTATTCATAAACATGTTTAATTTTGGGATTATGACAAAACTTCATTAAGCTGAAGAAAATAGAATGAGTCAGTTCCAAGGTACTTTGTATTGCTTTTAAATGACTGTGTCTACATCTTACCCTGACTACCAACTCGACACTGCAAGCATGGTATGTGCGCTGCAATTCTTCATAGCGCTCCTTGTAGTACTTTGCTATCAAGCTTTCTGTTGGCATCTTCAAGTTGCATAATGTCTTCTGAAGTGCCTGGTACTCTGAAAAACAATGTAAAACTTAATAAGAAATATAATACCATAAGTAACATCTAAACAGACATAGGGAATGTGTTACATAAATGCAGGGATCACTGAAAAGGTAGCTAGCAAACACTGGCATTTAGGGCTACTACTATTGGTTTCCCAGATTTTCTATTTTGTAATGAGAGATGTTATTTTACTGTGTAGGGTAGGAAGCTAAGAGGAAGAGAAACTGTTCTGCCTCTCAACACAGGGGTGCTTTCTAGGCTAAATAAACTGTCTGGCGGTAAACAAGGTACTGTTAAACATTGTAAATGGATGTTAATGTGCAAAGGTCCAAGAGAAATTGTAAGCCACTGCAAGGCTGTCATCCACTAAATGAATTTTGCAAAGCAAGCAAAATACAGTTGGCCCCAAGCATTCATGGAGCTGAAAGTGAGGAAGGCAGGCATATGAACAAAACTGAAGTCAACTGGTAATGAATGGTTTTTTTTAACCTGCCTATACAAGCTAATATCTTCATACACTTGGGATGTATTCCTGGATGACACATCAGATATAAGTGGTGTGTGGGGTGAAGAGAAGATAAAAGGGGGTGCAAGGAACAGCACGGTGGAATGAAGAGGTGAGACAAGCTGTGTCACAAAAGAAGAAAGCATACAGTGAGTGGATGGGAAGCAGAGGGATGGAGCAAGTTGAGAGATAAAACAGAGTTATACAGTATGTCAAGAAGAGGAGAGGTGAAATCAATAGTAAGAAAGCATAGGAGGAGAGCGGCTGAGGAGTTTGGGAGGAATATGAGTGTAAGATGCAGGGACTAAAAGGAAATTTCTGGAAGGAGATTATGAGAATACGGCAGGATGATAAAGAAGGAGGCAGGAGTGTGAAAGATAAAAATGGCAGAATGCTGGTGGAGAAAGGAGAAAAAGTGAGTATGGAGAGAACAGTTTAAGGGACTGTTAACAATAGATAATGAAAGCAGCACAAGTATAAGTGGCTGGGGAATAGCTGGGAGAAGGAGGAGATGATAGGGGAGGAAGAGTTCCATAAGATGGAAGTACTGTAGTGGAAGCAATTAAAAAATTAAAATGGGGAAAGCCCCAGGAACTGATGGAGTGTGTGGTGAAATGCTGAAACGCTGAGGAAAGATAATAGTAGAATGGATATGGAAGACGTGCAGATTGGCCTGGGTGGAAGGTAGCCTCCAAGGACTCGAAGTCAGGTATAATTATTTCCGTGTATGCAGAAAATGGAGAACAAGAAGTGTGTGGTTATTACAGGGATGTGCTGTACAAAAAAAAAAAGGGGAAAAGAAGTGTGTGATAATCACAGGGGTATTTGTCTTCTTAGTGTAAGCAAGAAAAGCATATGGCAGGATACTTACTGACAGAGTTAGGGAAATAACCGAGGTATATTACAGGGAGGTTTAACGGAGGGAAGGGGTTGTGTAGATCAAATATTCATCCTAAAGGTGTTCAGTGGAAAAGTTTCTAGGGAAGGGAAAGATGTATGCTACCATCATGTGTTTGGAGAAAGCACAAGGCAGAATGGATAGATAAGGAATGTGGAAACTATTAAGAATATACAGAGTAAATGGGAAGCTGTTGAATCCTGTGAGAAGTAGGTACAATGGCACTAGGGCTGCAATACCTGTTGATGGTAATAAGTGAATTTTTCTACCTGAATGCTGGATTGAAACAGGGATGTGTCAGGTCTCCATGGATGTTCAATCTGAATATGGATGGATTTATAAAAGAGATACAAGATAGGGCAGCGGATGTTGAAGCGGACCTAATGAAAGAGGGCAGCATCTGGAAATTTCCTGTTCTGTTGCGGTCAGATGATACTGTATTATTACGTGAAGACGAAAGAGAACTACGAGGACATGGCTTAGAGAATGAGTTTTGGAAAGTGCAGTATCTATGAAACGGAATCTAAAGATGAATATAGGAAAGAGTAAAGTTGTGGTCTTTGAGAGAAACGAAGTCACTGAATGCATAATGAGGTTGGATGGTGAGGAAATGGAAAATGTGAATGCATTTATGTACTTGTGTAGTGTGATAAGTAAGGATGGAAGTTTAGAGGATGAAGTGCTTGAAAGGGTACAACAGGGATCAGTGAGAGCAATGATAAGAAATAGGGAAGTGAGCATGAAAGTAAAAAAGTCCTGTATGATAGTATTGTCATACCCACTCTAATGTATGGAAGCAAAGCTTGGACCTTGGTGGAAGGACACAGGTCAAGAGTGAAAACAGTGGATATGACTTATCTGAGAGGAGTATGTGGAGTTACATGGAAAGACAGACTGACAAATGAGGAAGTACGAGAGAATTTGGGTGTGGATGTAGATATGACAAAAAGCATTAGGAAAAATACTGCATACTGAAGTGGTTTGGCCATGCAGAGAGGATGGAGAGTAAGAGATCAATGAGAGCGTATGAGTGAGGTGGAAGGGAGGGAAAGGGAGGTGAAGATCAAGGATGAGGTAATGAGATGGACTGGAGAGGTATATGAGAGAGAGGGGGGGGGGTAAGTTCAGGGGTGGGAATCGCAATGGCAGGGGACAGGGCAACATAGAGACAATTTGTCTGTGTTCCCCCCCTTACAGAAATAGGGCATCTGGCTATAGATAAACACTTTTCTTTTTTCTATTCAAGGAAAAAGGAGCCCAAAACACACAAAACTGTTTCCTATAAAAAAAAAAAAAAAAAAAAAAGAAGAGGAGGAGGAGGTGCCAACTTCAAGATCCGTTAATTTTGAGATGCCTAGACACACTACATTTGGAAAACTGGAGGTCATAGGCAGCAGGACATACAGAGAAAAACACTTCCAGAGCTGACCTGTTGCATACCTAATGGAGTGGGAGTAATGGTTAACTCTTGCATTAGAGAGCTGGACAGAAAAGGAATGAGAGTCTGTTGCATGACAGGTGCAACATGCCTACTGTAACAGTGGAGGGATGCAAGCTGACAGTTTAGAAGGGCAGTGACTATTAAGGTAGTGACAGAAAAGAAATAGAGATGCAACAGTGCAGTGAAGAGACAGAGGTTAGAGGAAGCCAGTAAGAGGAGGAGAGTTAATGAGACAATAAGTCTTTGACTCTTAATGAGAAGCACTATACAGGTATACCCTGATATACAATACCCCTTGATGTGATACCCCAGTTTAGTGATTGGGGTACAAATACCACCATACCCCGCGAGACGCTGGCTGCGCCCCGGTTTAACAATGGGCCCTCCGACGTCACATCCACAGGCAATAGGCCAAAGTTTTGAATGATGCGCGTTCCTGCGGCCAGCTGGGCTCGTCCGCCTCCCAAGATGCGCAGAAACACTCGCGCAGCCCCCACAGCCATCGCTCACCCGTATCATTCTTCTTGCACTGGCCATCTCAGAGTGAGGAACTCTCTTATGCTCGCCCACCACACATCATGTTGCATCACCGTTACGCAAGCCGCTACTGTAGTGCATCATAACTGAGTACAAGCAGCGCTGTGAGTAAAGCAAAGATAGTAATTGTGTGTTGAGTGCGATTTTGTGTGATTTTTGGCCTAAATAAATGTGATCATGTCTGGTAAGGGTGCTGCATGTGGTAGGGCTAGTGGTGGTGCTAGCGAAGGCCATAGTCGGGGTAGCAAGTGGCCAGGTAGTGTTGGTGCTGGTGATATTCCCGCGAAGCATGTGCGTAAAACTGTGTCTCTAGAAGTAAACTAGATATTCTTAAGTGGCACGAAAAAGGTGAGGGTGCATATGCTATCACCTCGGCTCTCCACTTGGCTCAGTCGACTGTCTCCACCATCATCAAGAAGGGGGAGGCCATTAAGGCTGCTGCTGGGGAAGTTGCAACCTTATCCGCCTCCCGCATCACCCACCAGAGAGAGCCTGCGATGGAGGAGCTGGAGCAGATGCTCTGCACATGGGTGGAGGACCAAAACAGGAGGAAGGCACCCATGTGTCAAGCAATTATTTGCACTAAGGCTTTCTCACTATGGGACAAAATCAAAGTGAGGCGGGATCTTGATGCTATTGAGACTTTTAGGGCTAGCCATGGGTGGTTTGACTGCATCAAGAGATGTGCTAATCTTCACCACATGAAGATGTACAGTGAGGCGGCGAGTGTGGATACGGTGGCAGCAGCAGCGTCTATTGATGAGCTGAAACCCATCATTGTGGAGGATGGCTACAGAGTGAAGGAGGTCTTGAATTTTGACAAGACTGGGCTCTTGGAAGAGAATGTCCTCAAAGACATTCCTTGCAACAGAAGAAAAGTCTATACCAAGAGTTCAAGGCCTTGAAGGACCGGCTTACACTGCTGCTGGGGGGCAATGCAGAGGGTGACCTCAAGTTGACGTTGCTCCTTGTCTACCAATGTAAGAACCCCAGGGCTCTGGTGAGGTATGTGAAAGAACATCTTGGGGTGATTTGTAAATCCAGCAAGAAGGCCTAACTGACTTCCAACAACTGTTCGTCATACTGTATTTCCACTCCTGACTCTCTTGTGTCCTCAAGAGGGATGTCTCCAGTGAGAATTTGGAGAACAGATTTCTCGTGGTGGTAGACAACACGCCTAGCCACCCTCCTGTGATGAAGGAGTGGGCAAGCAACACTGAAGTAGTGTTCCCGCCCCACAAGACCATGTTGTTGATGCAACCCATGGACCAAGGGGTGATTGCAACTTTTAAAGCATATTACCTCTGCCGCACTATGCAGCAGTTGGCGAAGGGCTGTGACAGCGACGATAAGATGACAGTGCAGAAGTTCTGGAAAGGCCACACCACAGAGAACATCACTGCACCGTGGCGGGAAGTTAGCCAGCCCACCGTGAATGGTGTATGGCAGAAGCTGTGGCCAGGGTGAGTGCACTCCTTCGCCAGCTTTCCCGGAGGCATGCAAGCTCTGCCAGTGCAGCGTGTGTGGCAGGAAATTGTTGAACTGTTGCACGAGGAGGGCTTCGAGGAGGTTGACGAGGAGGATGTGAAGGAGGTCCTGGAAAGCCACAGGTAGCAGCTAAGCAATGAGGAGCTCCTCAATATGGAGATTCAGTGGGAGCACAAGGAGGCACAGGAGGAGCAGGTCGTCCCTGAAGTGCGAGCCCTCAGTATTACAAATCTAAGGGAGATGCTAATCAAGCTGGATGAGATCACTGCGCTGATGCGCACATACGACTCTCTCCCAGGACGAAGCAGGGACACAGCTAATCAGCTGGAGGAGGGGATGAAGGTGTACAGGATGATGCTGGAGGAAAAGAAGAGGGCAGCCAGGCAGACTAAAATCAATGCCTTCTTCAAACTGGCCCCACCAAGCCAGCGAGCCACAAAGGATCTCCCCAGCCCTCAACAAGCAGAGCATCTCCCCAGCCTTCATCCAGCACAGCATCTCCCCAGCCTTCAACTACCAGAGCATCTCCCCAGCCTTCAACCAGCAAAGAAACACCCAGGGCCTCATCTTGCCAAGGATGTGCTCGGCCCCTAGTGCTGGACCTAACCTTCAGCCAACCCCCATCTTCCCTGTCACCTGTGTCTCCACTGCGGTGCTCTGCCACTCCATTGCTGCCTTCCTTGTCCCAGCCTCCATCTCCCTCACCACTTCAGCAACTGTCTATGTCCTTCTCACCACAACGTGAACCACCACATCTGACTCCATCACTACCTCATCAGTCATCACAGCACTCTCCCTCGTCACCTCACCGGTCATTGCAGCCGTCACCCTCACCACCTCCTCTGTCATCTCATCGCACTCCATCACCACTCCCAGAGCCATTGCATCACATCTCATAGCCACCACCTGAGCTATTGCATTGCATCCCATCACCACCGTCTAAGCCATCGCATTACACCCCATCGCCACTGCTTGAGCCATTGCATCACGTCCCATTGCCACCGCCTGAGTCATCGCATTGCACTCCATCGCCACCCCCAGAGCCAGTGCATCAGTCTCACGCTATGATCACTTCACCTCGCCAGCCTTCCCCCTCCTCCTCTGACCCTTCCACGGAGATGGGGTTTGAGGGCTTTGAGGAGGATGAGTGAGTGCTAGGGAGCACCACATGTCCCCTAGCCTAGGGGCGGATAGCAAAGATGATGACCAGGACCAGACATAGACTTACAAGAAGTGATGAGAGGTGTTTGATATTTTCTAACCAATTTTTTATGATTTTCAGATTTTATATGTTGGTTTTAGTGAGTTATTCACAGGTGTTAGGCATAGGTTAGCTTCCTTTACAGCTGTTAGGCCATTTAGATTGGCTTTAAACTTCTTTTGAGGCTCATTTGGGTGGGTTTTGGACTTGGTTGGAGGGGGAGGGATGCAAGGCTGATAAACACTTCCCATTACTTTACATGTTTAAAGTACTCTAATATACGATACCCCGCCTAATGATGGGGTTTTACCTAACCAAATACATCATTAAACTGGGGTACACCTATATGTGGGAAGCCTCCCCACATACAAGAATTGTACTCTACACAAAGGCAAATAAGACCCTTGCATACAGTCAACAAGGGGTAAAGAAGGAACAGAATCAGCTTACCAAACCTCTTGGAAGCAGATTTTACAAGAGGGGTAATATCATATATCCAAGATAAGTGTGCAAGAATGAAATCCCCAGTATGATCAAAGATGGTCCAGGATTGAGTTGGATATTATAGTTGTGTATGGGTGTGATTGAAGGCTTGCATAAATGCATGCAGAGTATCCAACAAGGTTTAATATTTTCACATCAAGCATGAAGCTTGTACAATCATGTCTGATGGTGTATGGGAATGACTGTGCAGTCATGGTCCTGTAAAAGGACTCTGTGTGTGTTCTGATCTTTTCTTATGCTGTCGTTTCGTTTCGTTTTTGAAGGCTCCAACATGCTTGCATGTGTCGGCCTTGGTCACCTAATGGCGGCTCTCCACGCTGCTCGATCTCTGGCAGCTTCTCTATTCAGTCCCTTAACCCTCAAGTCACATTTAATGACCTCATCCCATGTCTTTCTCGGTCTACCCCTCCCAACCCTTCCCCCAATATTAACACTTCTTACCCTCTGTACCCAATTATCCTCCCCCATCCTCTCCATATGTCCA
>JAGKTI010001440.1:73665-85072 GCA_018397915.1 Birgus latro | reverse complement strand
AGGAAGATGTGACTCAGCCAGTGACTTGAAGATCATCGTCGTCGTCGCCATCATCGTCGTTGTCGTAATCATCATCTTCCTCGTCGTCCTAATCATCATCATCATCATCATCATCATCGTCAGCAGCATGTTATTGTCATCCCAACACTGTAAAAGATGTAGAGCAGATGTTATATCAGAGTCATCATCTTCATCATTCTTATTCATCACTACCTACTAATTTTATTGTACAATTTGCTCGGGAGTTATCATTATCATCATCATCATCACAATAATCCCGGCTTAGTTAATGGTACAGGAGATTCAACATTACAGTTATCATCATCACTATCATCTTCATCACGTCATCATCATCGTCATCCCATTTCTGTTAGTTCGTACAGAATTAAATCCTCACCATTATCACCAGTACTAGCAGTATTAAAATCATCAGCATCATTATCACCACCAGCATCATCATCAGCCTGTGACACACCACCACATGATAAAGACCCATCTCACCTTTCACCACTCCGATCCATTGGTTGTCAGCTTGTTCCGTTCCATCTCGGAGAATCTGCGAGCATTATCTCTCATTCTTTGTTCTCTCTGTACCCCATCCTCTCACTCCATCTCTGGCCTGATATTCAGTTACGCTGGCTCTCCATCTGATATCTCTTCTGTGGAGAGGACTGCGTTTGGAGTGACCTGGAAATAAGTGGCAAAATATAAGTGTTGCGTCTTCCAAACTATACCCTGTTCTCTCTAACAGGGTATACAATTGCAAACTCTTTCTTAAATGATGTGCCGTAACAAGGGGTTATCACTAGAATGGTGCTAGTCACGAAGAAGTGGTATGGAAATGATGTAGAGCTGTAAGTCTGTCTAATTCTTTCACTGGACTACGGGAAACAAGCTGCAAAAAGACGACTATCTCGGCCTAGGTAAAATGAAGGAACAACACCATAATGTGTGTGTGTGTGTGTGTATGTGTGAGTGTGTGTGTGTGTGTGTGTGTGTGTGCGTGTGTGTGCGTGTGTGAGATTTACATACAATCATTTTTTCATCACATTCTCAGTCTTAAATACGAATCACACTTAAATCAGTTTACATTCAGGTCACTAACTGTACTACTGGGTTGATAGGGACAAGGGCAGACGAACCTAGTCCACCAGTCTGATCTGCACGAGAATCTGCTGAGGCGGTACAAGGCCTCCTCATCTCCCTCACACTAAAAGCCCCCTAGTCACATCAAAAATACGTCCACTAGCCTCATGGGTACTTTTTTTTGGTCAATAATACTCCCTGGCTGTCATTGCGATATCCTTGTGTCCTAATGTAGTCACCTTAATGGCTAAAAACAGCAAAAATCCAACACTTACCTCAGGAGAATGAGGCAACAGCGACACACACACACACACACACCCTCGTCTTTCCATTGTCCAGCGGCAACTAGAGAAAGCAGCCAAGTAGCGACATCTACCAAGACGAGATACTTTTCCAGCTATTTATACAACCACTAGATGGTACCAGGCCCCTTTCATGGTAGGGGCAACTCTACTATTCTATTCCAGGTGCTGCTTGGCGATAGCATTTAGCTGAGAGTGAGTCATACTACTCTGAGAGTGTTAATGGTGTCTCTATTAACTCTCATGATCGTGCAGTTCTCATGTATTCCAGCTGACACCACACGATTCTATTTATCTGAGAGTCAAAAGTGCCTGAGTATGAAAAAAGAAGATTGTTGTAGGGGATTCATCATTGCCGATAGCAATATCAGCCAGGGCCGGATTGAATGGGAGGGAGGGGGCTGCTGGGGCTATTGATTTGGGGTCCTCACAAGACACAGTGAATACTGACCTTAGAAATTTCAAGACCGTAACATAGAAACAACAGCAAACACTGCTATGTGCACTGCACAGACTTGGTGTGTGTGTGTGTGTGTGTGTGTGTGTGTGTGTGTATGGGAGGGTGGGTAGGTGAGCGGGTGTGTGTGGGTGGGTGGAGAAAGGTGTTTTTTTGTGTGACCTGTTTTGTGTGGTTGTGGCTTAATGTGACTGTGTGTGTGTGTGTGTGTGTGTGTGTGTGTGTGTATGGGAGGGAGGGTGAGTGAGCAGGTGCAATGAAAGAAAACGGGGGACTAAGAGAAAACGTGAAGGTAAGATAGAATGCAAGCTTCAGATTATGCAAGAAAATGTAAGCCTAATAAAGAACATAAACAAACGAGAGAGGATAAACTGAAGACAACGTAAGTTTCAAAGAGAACATGAACCTATAAAAAAACATGACTTGAGTGACAGACAGGCAAATGACGAAGTAATGGAGCGTCTTGGTGTTCATATGGATGTGGAGCTGCGTGGAGAGACACACTGGCAAATGAGGAAATAAAGGTGCGTTGTGGTGTTGATGTGGATGTGGAGTTATATGGAGAGACAGACAGAAAAATGAGGGAGTAAAGGAGCGTTGTTGTGTTGATGCAGAGTTAGTAATCAAGGAGACTCACTTCTACCTCATAGCTAAGACTCAATGAACTTCATGTAACAAGACATAACATCAGAGTTTTTGGAGTGGCACATTTTAGTCAAGTGAAAACAGAACGACTTAGTTAACGTCCGTAGTAACCAGTAATAACAACTTGGCACAATCAGTCCAGTTACCGAAAATGCCTCGGAAGTCAATTACACTGGTTGCTTAGACTTACAGACGTTGCGACATGATGTACTCCCTTCACTTTGCATTGCTACTTAAAGGACTACAGTGCTTACACATACCAAGAAAAAACAAGCTGATTAAACTGCATACTGTAACTGAAGCACAATTTTCTCTGTGGCCTCATGAGAAGACGAGAACACACGCGATTTTTATTCACCCTCTCTTTAATGCTTGGTGAGGAGCCATGTGTGATGGGAGGAGCCATCACCCTCTGCCACCCAGTTTTAATATGAAAAGTTTTATGGTGGTTTTATTGTGTTTTTAATATGTGATGTTTACCGTGTTTGACTCCGGTGTGTGAAATTTAATGCATCACGACGTTGAGTATGTCTCTGTTTTACTTTAACTTATTTATTTTATTGTTAATTTTAAGTTGACTTTGCCATGCGACCTTTACCACCGACCTTTAGTTCTCGAAAATAATAGGCCGACATCCTGACTGATCCTCAACCCTACCACCATTTTTGTTTAACATCAGATAAAGCAGTGAATTGTTTTCTCCACATACACACACACACACACATACACATTGTTGTCGCCGTATATATTAGAAATGTTTGACCCTGATGTTAGAAACAAGTTTGTCCCTACTGATGCAAAAATAATAGCTCGTCGTCGTCCCCGGATGAAATTTAAAAGTTATTAGGCTATTCCCCCTCTCGATTTCCGCCTTTTTCGTCTGTTTCTCGATGTCTGTGGCTGCTGGTATGTGTGTGGAGTAATCCCCATTCCTCTTTGTATTTCTCTTTCACCCGTAGGTATCTCAGGGCAAGATAATTGAGAGATATTGCCAGGGGGATTTACTGAGAGCAGCAGAATCGTACAAAGGAGAGAGGTATATATGTCTGCTTCCTCTCGTTGCCTAAGCCAGCCTGATATCTCTCTCGCTGCGGGCTCAGGGGCGTGACCTGAATGACCTACACAAGTTCCAAAGCCTGATCTCTGCGCCCTTCAGTTGCGCAGACTATACTGGCTAGGTGCAACACTCTCACGTAACAACTATGATATTGCATTACATAGACGCAGAGCAGTGCATCACGCTTGCCCTATCATCACCTGCGCGTGTATAAAGAAAATCATATAAAGTCTGCCAGAATGTAAGAAATTGTAACTTCGGAACTCGATATCGGAGTGCTTTGAAGTAAATTATTGAGAAATTGGATTTGTAATTTTCACTGACAGATATGAAAGCAATTTTACCGTTTACAGCAAGTATTTTCAATCACATCATGACCTTGTTTGCAATAGTAATGAATGTTTGGCTGAGGAAAGCAGTATTTTGTATAAAAAGTGATTTTCTTGTCACTAGTGATGGTGTGGTTATAATGTTAGTTGTTTTAGAGTATATCTTCTCTTTGTTTAATGCTGATGCTTATGGAGACTGATTTTACTGGTAGTTTTATATTCTTGCTTCATGTTCTGTACTCACCTGATAAACTTTCGAACAATATTCCCCGTTGTTTTTCTTATTGCATATTACCTGCGGTCTCTTAGTGTAGTGCCTCCAGTCATTTCGAAATATAATTTTTAGTTTCTTCAGAATTCACAGTTTTTGCTATTCTGTTTTTGGTTCCATTTTTCCGTGTACATTAATCAGCTTTGGGCTTTTGCTTTCTTCATTCTTTGCACATAGCTTTAAGTCTTCTGTTCCTTTTCCCTGTACACATAACTTTCAGCTTTTTGTTCCTTTTTATTCTATGCACAAAACTTTTATCCTTGTGCTCTCTTTTCGTACACACAGCTTCCAGCCTCATATTTTTTGCACTAAGCTCTTCAGCACTCTTTCCTTCTTTCTTTGCACACATTTTTAGTCTGGTTCATTCTTTCTGTGTGGAAAACTTCAAGCTTTTGGTTACTTCTTTTTGTGTACAGAGTTTATATTTTAGTACCTTCTTTCAGTGCTCAGCTGAAACACACACACTACATACAAGACTGTGCAGGTTGATACATAAGATACTTTCCAGTAATTGTCAACTGTGTAGAGGTGGAAGGTCAGACAACTGTGCACTGGGTCTGCTTTTTCTATCTTCTTGTCCCATGTAACACACTGCCTCTCAGCTTCTGCTTTCTACTTCTGTTGTGTTAGCTTGTTGACTGCTGAATCCAAGGCACGTACGACACTCTCACTCCAGTTGATTGGACCGTCCTCTCAACACACCAAAGGTCACCACCAGAACGACACAAGGAAACCGATTTAAGCGACACACTGCGAGAAGTATGATGTTACACCCTTCCCCTATACTGCCGTTCCTCAGCTGACCATTGAAAAGATGATGGTTATGCTGGGCTAGAATCTTAACGAAACACCAAAATCAGCTAGTTTCCTGGACTGCTTGAAATGGTTTAAAGCTTCCGATACCACAGTACTCACTGAGGGTAGAGGACAGGAGCTAGGTTACCATAATCCTGATTGCTGAGGGATCGATGACTACCCCAGACCAGGATACCATCACGTGATCGAAAAACCAATAGTCGTCTCTTAAGGATTTGAGTCAGTACCCCCAAACAACCCCAACACATATGACTTCCACACAACTGGCGCAAGATTAGACCGCTGCACTGCCTGCCATTACTGAAATTGTCTGGAAAAAGAAATCTAATGAGTGTAATAGGGACTCGTAACAGCGGCTTTGTGTTTCAACAGCCATGAATATGCAGCAATTTACCAAGCTTGTTTCCACGTATTGTGAGAGACTTTACAACACTTAAAAATATGCTGGAATACCGCAGTTAAGCTGAAAGATCTCTATCATTAATCACTGTTTTCTTTCATCCATTGCAGTTTCGTGCATGGAATACCCTGTGTCTTTGATTACGATAATTCTGATAGATATGTAGTCATCACTGTCATCACTGTCGCTTTACAAGTAGAAAATAACCTAATTAAAAATTGTTTGACTAAGACTATGACAACTGGCTTTGATCTGCTGCCAGGAAGGTCACCCATAAGCTGATAAGCATTGTGATCTTTACAGGAACTTCTCTTGAAACATTTCCAATAATTACACTAAAATGCTTAGATGGAATAGCGTGCATAAAAAATCCGTCTTGTTGTTATTGCTGCTGTTGTTGTTGTTGTTGTTGCTGCTGCTGCCCTTGACTCATCTGCACGTAAACTCAGTGAACTGCTGGCTGAAGTTCATCATCTGCAACCACTCCTCCTTCTCTGTGGGAGTGAAAGTCAGGTGAGGTCAGTTTGTATAACCAGGTAGTGTCACCGACCGATTTTATCATGTCAGCCTGTTAAAGCTCCCTCCCCTTTAAAACACAATTCTTCTAAATGCCTGTTTACGACAAATAATATGGTATGGTACTGGTGCAATTTATCTGTTATCCATGACAAGCAAATCCACTTACTAACTCGTGCTAATACAAACCTTAAAGATGTTTATGCTAAACTTTTTTCTTACCTTAAGTTGACCCAGATTTTCGTCCATTTAAAGCTTACTTCACGTACGTTATTGACGGATGAGGACAATGCTGCAGCTATACGGTACATCTTCTCCAGCGTAATCTAGTATTCATCTCTTGTTAGAACTCGCCACTGAAGATGCAGAGATGTAGATTTTAAGCCAAGTTAAACAGAACTTAGTTGTTGAGTGGATTCATCAGAGGCTATGGGATATATTTTTAAATCTGGGGTCGCCAAGGTAAAGGCAACCCATCATTTTTGGACATCATTGTTCAAATACATGATGGAAAATAATTAGTCTGATTTAACTCATTCGTTTCTAATTGCATACGTAGATCGGAAGGCAGTCATGCTTTATTCTACTTTCACAGGTATGTGCTTTGCCTGCACCTGAACGCACTTTTGGTAATACAGGACTGAGGAATACATATGTCCACAAATTTCTGCTTGATTTTCATATATTTTTGGGGTTAATGGCTTAATGTAATAAAATGCAGCTTTTTTCCATAAGAAGAGTAACTTTTGACTTTGTGTGGGTTATTTTTTTTTTAATACTAGTGCATCCATTGTTACGTCATTTACAAGCAATAAACTTTTGCAAGCCAAACGGACTCTGCGGACATCCTAATCTATGGCAACAGACTTACAACAAAGTACTGTTAGATAAGGGAGTCTGTCCAACGCTTACTATGCAGATGGAGCACAATTGGGTCATGTTACACCCACTCTCCACACTTTTTATTTTTTTTTCATCCAGTCAGTAGTCTTCTCAACTTTCGTAGCCACCCAAAACACGGTGTTGCGTTTATTTGGAATAATACCTGGTACTCGGCACAAATTGGTCACTCAGATATAGAAAACAATTACTCTTTTCTATGTCCTGAAAAGCTATTCAAGAAATTATTTTTAGCTCCCAGATCCCATGCCTTTCAATTGCTCCTACTGCATGGTGGTAATATTTCTGCCACCACTACCCCTCCCTGCCCCTGCCCCGCGTTCTCTGTCTCACTTTACCTCTTCATAGGTTCCTCTTACGTACTTGCACAATATCTCCACCTAACCAGTACCATCCCACCCCTTCCTAAACTCCTACCCTCAACTCATCTGCCCTAATTCGCCTGCCTTTGCTCCCTGTTTACTTAAAACACCTGCCTTTAAACCCTCTGTCCTTTAAATCCCCTGCTCTTTAAAAATGCTGCCCTTTAAACACCCTACCCCATTAAATCCCCGCGTTTAAACCCCCGTTCTTAATCCTCCCCTTAAACCCCCTGCCCTTAAGCGCCCTGCCCTTAAACCCTTAGTCCTTTAAATCACCTGTCTTAAAACACCTGTCCTGAAACCCCCTGCCTGAAAACCTCTGCCCCCAAACCTTCTTTCTTTAAAATTCCTACCACAACCTCTCCCCTCTCCCACACCAACCCCAGAACTCCCTACCCTCACTCAGTACCCCCATTTCTTACCCCCAACCCATCCCTCTACCCTCCCAAACCCCCACCTCACCCCTTCACACACACGTATTTATAGCGGTGCTGAAAAAGAATGAAAACCCCGGCCATTGTGAACTTTTGCTGGAAACATAACGATTATGTGTCAGTGCTCGTGGCAGGCTACAAAAATTTAGTGATGGAGAGAGGGGGGAGGAAGAGTGATGGAGCGAGGGTGGAGGAGAGGGAGGGTAATGGGCTGTGATGGTTGTGGAAGGGTATAATAGTTGCAGTGTATTGAATGAAGCGCGCCAGGGGCAAAAATGGGTGAGTGTGTGTGTGTGTGCGTGGAGGGAGAAACAAAGCCCTGAAATAGAAGCCCAGTGTGGCGTAAATAGTGCGTGAACATCGAAAGAATATGGGAAAGAAAGGAGAGACGGAGCGTGAACGAAGAGTTAGTATGAAGACAGAGGAAATGTAGGAGAATAGATGGATACGTGGAGGGTCTGCGAATATATTTTTTTGGGAATAGAAAGCAAAGTGACTAGCAAAAGAATGTCGGAGAGAAAAAAGACAGATAAAGCAGATATATTTGAAAAGAAAGACGTGTGGATACAATAGATACAGATGGATAGATATTTACTGACAGGGTGAACGATGGGGAGAGAAAATGCAGAAAAAAAGCAAGTGTAATCAGGGCAGCTGTGAGAATGGGTTTATGTGGGGTGATTATCGGAAGACCATGGGAGATAGATAAAGGTAGATAGATAGATAGAAAACATAGATAAACAGAGACAGAGCATGGAGAAAGAGCTAGTATGGAGTGTGAGGAAACATTGGAGAATGAGTGTGTGAACGTTGTGAGTGTGAGAATAAAAGCATGTGAAGAGAACATCGACAGACTATGAGAGAGAGAGACAGACAGACAGGGAGAGGGAAGGGAGAAAAATATATATTTGAGTGTTCCAAGACAGTGTGTGGAGGAGGAGTTGGTATGAACGTAAAGTATCAGAGCATGTGTGAACGGGATGGGGGTGGGAATGAATTTGCGTGGGGAAGAATGTGTGGTGAGCATCTATATGATATGGAGGAGAAAGAAACAGGTAGACAGGCAGACATAAACACATGGAGGAGGAGCAAGCATGAGAAAAGGATAATGATATAGAGAAAAGGAAGTACACAGAAAATGAAGGTGTGAACGGAGTGTTAATTAAGTCTGTGCAAAGGAAACATCAACAAAATATGAGACAAAGGAGAAAGGACCGCGGAGAAAACTGCAGGACAGAATTTGAGCGTGAACGAAGTGAGTGAGAGTGAGTTTGTGTGGGAAGTGTGTGTGGGCTTTAACAATTTTGCGGGTAGACTGAAGGCACGAGAGGTGAAAGTAAAATGAAAGTAAAATACGTTAGCGTGACAGACGAGGGTGTATAAAAACGGTGAACGGTGAGGGTAATACAGTGATGTTCAAAAACCCTGAACTGACAAAATTTCAAACTATTTCTGTGTCACAAAAACTCACAGATGATATACCTGGACACAGTGGAGGTAACCGGCAGGTGAAAAAGTTACCTGTTCACCATGTATCCTGTACATGAGAGACATTGTACGAGTTAATTCTGTAAATATCATTCTGGCAAATATCATTAGGCTCAAACTTGCTCTGTTGCAGATTAATACATGCGACATCTGAAAGACTGAATGTGAGTGAATGAGGCTGCTTTCTCCTTCCTGGTGCCACACTTCAGTACTGGTTAACAGCAAGCATGTATTTGCAAAACCTATTCTTGAAATGTATTATGAAATTCTCTGTTTTATGTTATGCCTTGTACTGGTAGAGTGATTAACCCGTTGAGACGTCAGGTTTTATCTAGTATATTTTTTGTGGCTCTCGAATGATTTTACTCGGCTTGGAAGAGACCCTCCGCACTGACAGGGTTATCGAATGCTCTATTTACTCGCTCCAGTGTGAAAAATCTCAAGCTGAGTAAAACTGTCAGGGAGTAGAAAAATAAACTTGCTTTCATGTTCTGAAACTTCCTTTTGCCGTCTTTCTGTCTCCAAAGCCGAACTATAGCAGGGGATCAACGTAGAACATGGTGCTAGTCATAAAGGAATGCTAAGGAAAGACTATAGAGCCGTAATAATTTTTTTTCTGCCATTGAGTTACGTTAAATTAGCTGCGAAATGACGAAAATCTTCTCCAAGATAGGGTGAACCAATGAATGTTCCTTACTGTTTACATTTCTCTTTAACAACCATTATTAATCAAAGGACCTACCACCTGTGTTTAGGTACGGTTGGTCAGACATCATATTCAGAGTTAACAGATTTAATATTAACACTCATATGCTTGTATACCGACTATCAGGCTCATGTGATTCGCCCAGCTCAATAAAATCGTCCGGTGTTGGCTGGAGTGCAACGCTGGAGTTACCTACACTCGTTTGGCATTAGATGGATTAGAGGATTAATTATAACAGTCTGAACACTCAGCCTCCTGATATAATCAATACAGTACTTTTAGGCAGCAAGTGTTTATGAAAGTATATATGCAGAGTTCTTTAATCCTGAAAGTATAGCATACCACCATTAAAAACAAGGTACAAATCTTTTGGACTTTACGTCTACAGGGCCACCAACTTCTAAAAGTATGTGCACAGACAGTTGCTGCTGACATTTCACTTGGTTCCACCCGCAAGCTAAACGAAAACCACTATCCATCAAGAAGAAAAACTTTGTTACCAATGACAGACGGTAAACACACAGCACAGTGAGCGTGATGCCAATAATAGACGCAGTTGTGGACCAATACCTTTCTATTACTGCAGCTTTAGATTATCGCAGTTCACTTCTTATCCCTCCATATGAGACCTTAAATTCTTTCAATTTTTCTCTGGCTACATGACTAAAGGCCGTTTATACGTTTCCTAAACTTAGAACAGCAATATATGTGGTATAACTGTCTATTTTTCTATCTGTCTATTTAGGTATCAATCTATCTATATAATCAATTCGTCGTGACTTGAAGTAACAAGTGAATTGTGATACTTTCTCAGAGTCATGGTATCTTTTTTTTTTTTTTTTTGCTTTCAGATATTGTAACGTGTTGTGTTTTTAGTTACCTCACGTTAGCAGCCTCGTACTTTCGCCTGTGCACGGGCCACTAAATCAATTCTTAAAATAATACAGGAAATGGAAGAGGAAAGAGATGGATTAAAACTGACAGAAAACATACAGGGTGCATGTTTCAGCCCAGGGAAATAAGTCAGTATGCTTGAAAAGGACAGCACCCAGAGGAAACCAAGTGTCAAGGAATACTGAAAATTTTCCCCCATACAGTTTAACAGCTGCCACAACAAAAGTTTTTCACATGCTTATACTGATCTCATTACCACAGAGTTTTATTTAGCGACAGATTAAATGTTTTATTTGAAAAGATATGCATTGGTAATGTTGACAGTTTTTCACGCTTCCCCCAGATTAGTCCGTTATAGCGAGGGTTTGCGATTCATTATCACTTAAGATCCTGCATTCACTCTCAGCTTGATTTAACTTCCAGGCGTTAGCTAAAACATACTACCAGAGTTGCCCAAACCATGAGAGGGTAAACCGTGACAGTAATATCTCTCTCTCTCAGGCTCCTGTGATTAAGTCCCATCTCAATATAATTATCTAACGGTAGTTGGAATAGAACATCAGAGTAATCCCGATCATTTGGGTGTTAAATACAAAAGGATCAGCATCATTCCCTCCGAGTGACCTGGAACAGACAACAAAATTTTCCCCAAACATTTATCTAACTTCAGGAAATGTCCTTTCAAAATTGGGGCTTATGGAACATCGCACTTCTCCCTCCTCTCTCTCTCTCTCTCTCTCTCTC
>JAGKTI010001440.1:38152-73611 GCA_018397915.1 Birgus latro | reverse complement strand
TTCTCTCTCTCTCTCTCTCTCTCTCTCTCTCTTTATTTGTGACTTGCGTTACGTTTGTGGCTTTTGGTACAATTGCCTCTCTTCTCACCACCACCACCTCTCTGGGTAAAAATAAATAACGATTGAGAAATTTTGTTTTTTTCCTCTCGTTAAGAAGAGGAAAACTGTTCACCCACTGAGATAGACTATTATTTTTAATGATGAGAGAAAATGGTGACCCACTGAGTCGGATCATTTTTTTTCATTGTTATTTCCAGACCATATTGGCTAACTTAGGAAAAACCTCTCTTATTGCAACGTATATCTAACCTCATCAGTTCATTAGATCTTACAGACTACACACACACATCCAAAGCCACTCCAACACAACACTCACACTTATAAGCACTTCCCACCCTACATACAATCTCATCACATGTTGGTGGAGCAGAGATACAGATACATAGATAGACACAGACACAGACATAGACATAATAAAAGGGTCTGGAGCTGGTAGGGACAAAATAACCAAAAAGTCCAAGTATTTAGAAGTTAAAACAGCTAAAGATACATAACTGGTTTCATGCTGATTGAGGCAGATGAAACTGATGGGCTGTAGCGAGGGGCGAGGAGAGTATAGGCTATTTGTGCTGGAAGAGGACTATCCATGACAAATCCGATCATCCAGTATTGTATTCGGTATATGAATGGTGGAAACACGTCTCTAAAGCATCAGGCAAAGACTATTAAGTGTGGGTAAGTGACTGTAGAGAGTAGTTTCAAATTAGAGAACTCAGAAGTGATGATTCTAAGGCACACAAAGATCTTCCACGGTAAATTCAGTTTGTATCAGTAACTGGGAAATAAATCTGTCCATTTAGGTATATTACTTCCAAGAACAGGAATACCACTCAAGGATGGAAGAATGCTGATGAAGTAGACAATTCGGCCGAGGGTCACGAGGATATTTTCGAAAAGGAATGGACAGGTGGGGAAGAGGAGGCAAAATTCCGATTCTTTTAGCATTGAAATTTCTCCCTTGACCCCTCCAGCACCACAACGACGTTTATATTTCAATCTCGCTCCCTCCAGACGACACTGCCTCGTATCAGAATATACATCTCGTGTAAAGGGAATAAGTGAAGGTGGTAGGTGATTGCAGTGTGGAAAATGTTCCCAGATATGAATAAAGTAGTCTGATGACAGTATTATTAAAAAAAGAAAAAATGAAGTTTTCGTCGTAAGTAGAGTTTTGGTTTACGGAGTACATGATATTGTGTAAAACAACAAGTTGCTCATGTTACAGTACTGGGACAAATATCAGTGGCAAATTTCAAACTATTATATAACTGAGACAAGTTTCTTACTGCATAAAGTTCCTGCATAAAAACAAATCTTAACTGCATAAAATTACAACATTAATACGGCATAATTTTAAACATTAAGACATTTTCTGAATGCATAATGGCATACAATTAGGACCTATTTCAGACAGCATAATGTTACAGCATTAAGTCAGATTTCTTAATGCATGATAGTACAGCATTAAGACAAACTTTTGAATGCGTGACAGTAGAGCATTAAGACAAATTTCAGACCTCATAATGATACTCCATTAAGCACTACACAGTTCCTTCTTGATGCCCACGAGTCAACACACACAACCCGTGCACGCCACCAAATAAGCACTACCACCCACCATTTTTCATGACATGGAAAAAGGTAAGTAAAATCAGGATGGCATGATGATATTACGATTATTGTCAATGTGTCAGTATGACCGCGTGGAAGCAGAAAGAACTGATTTAGTCAAATGGGAACCTTTTATTACTTCATGCAAAACAGTGATTCCAAACAATTTTTTGTTAAACTGCAGCCCACTGTTTCTCCATTCGACCATCACGTCTTAAATTGTCTGCTTATTTTTCACAACAATAATGAGTTCAGTTGATTGATGCCATATAATACACAAAGAACTTTTACTGCTACTGTATTTGACTTTGAAAGTGAAAATATTCCAATTGGCGTCCTTTTCAGCGTAGTGCGAGAGTTTATATACAGGACATGAAAGGTTAAGTAACAACGTGAGAGGCCTCATATGAAACTCCATCAGTCATACACAAGAGCAACTAGAAGCCTTCCTTGGTAGTATCAATTTCAAGCTGTAATTGCGTTTTTGCTTGTCAGTCTTTCCTCTCATAGACTATTTGTGACTTTATCTGCATTGCTCGGCTACATGTCCTTAGAATATGCACCCCCCTTCCCCATCTCATCACCCCTGGAACGTATTTTCAAAAGTAATTCATGCTATTTAATCCATTTATTTCCTCTTTTGGAGAGACTATGTGAAGAATGGTGGATTAAGATAAAGCCTTCATTAACTCCTTTAACTTGAATGAGGTTAAGAAACTGTCCTCCTTTGTATCCTTTATTTTAATCCCTTCGTTCAAATGGCGTATTTCTATTTTACTTTAGCTAATATCAGATGCCTTTAACCTGTTCAAGAGGGAGTTTTTGAACTGGTGTAGTAGGATTCAGCCTTCTTTATTTCCTCCTTTACTATATTCGGTTTGTTTTCATCTGACGGAACTGGACCACTCCCAAAACATGAATTCTAAGTCGTGGTTACGTAAAATTCGATGACCCTTAGGTATGAAGTGGAAGTCTTCTTGGTTACTAGTCTTTCCTTTAATCTGACTATACTTGCCCATCAACTGAGCCAAAGATGTTAGGGATCTTTATCTTATTAAAGAAAACGCGCCGTAGGGTGCGCTTCCAGGCTGAGTATAATTCTGGCACCAACAAAAACAAACTACAAAAAAGCAGTATCAGACCAAACGGGTTAATATCTGTTAGGATTTTCCTTGCACTACATGTTAAATAGTTTTTGGGTGTATGGTAACAGATGATCGTAGCAATGTCACCGGTAGTAATGTGCCTCTTTCAGTCATTCAGTCAATCAGTGTTCAGTCCTGTTTCACCTTAATTTGCAGTAATTGGCATGTGCTCACATCTAGGGAGAGTGACAAGAGGAAAATTCTAAGATTCCGTATATATTTTCCGTTGTCCATCAGGGCAGTCAAATAGTTCCAACCTACAATTGAAGTGTTATCCTGAATATGAATGTTTTTGTTGGAGCTTAGGAAACATTTCTCACTGTGATAGTAGTTTAGGATAAAGGAAAGGTGAAATGTGGCTTTGAATTATGTACATGATTTTTTGACTGTTTCTCTTCGTGTCAGGATGTGCCAGCAGTGTATATAGGGACCTGGCTGTAACACCGACTATTGGAGGTCAGGTTCTAGTGAAAGATTGTACAGCAAAAATCGACTGTATGCCTTTTTGACTTCGTGTAGGTGATAGACATAAATACAATCCTTCTTTTTCTTTAGAATGTGACGTATGAAGAAATGATATATAACTACGGCTGGAAAGTGATGAAATTGCGAAAGAGGAGAATGTTTGCCCACATGAATAACAGTGTGTAAAATTTGTCATTCTCAGGCAGGAATGAAAATATTTCATATCACAACACATATTTTATTGTGGTTTTACAAGCTGAAGTGTACAGACGTGAGCAAGTTTCCAGAGACTTGTTTGCCGGCTGCTGTGGTGGAAGTTGTTGCATGATTTATATTTTATGTGACAACAATATCAAGCACACAAGAAAAGAGTACGAAAAAGAAAGAACTGTCAGTCGCCTTGGGAAGAATGGGAAATATGGGTGGGACACAGTGCTGGTAGGGAACTGTCAACAAACTTTATCTCATGGCTGTACCTTTCCTCCGCCAAGGGTAAGTAGGTTCTGGAACAAAAAAAAAATTACGATAATTAATGTGTAGAAAACACTAAAATCAGCACTGTAAATCTTATTCACTGGAGTTAAGTCGTAACGTAAGGAAATATAATGATACGATTCTGTCCAGCCACAGGATATCTCCCTAAGAAACATATTCATCCAGCAGATATTCTTTTAACTCCAGTTGCAGTTAGTTTTCCTGGGTGAATAAAATTTTCTATAGTCAGCGATAATTAACTGCAAAGTTCATTATTCTTTTTCGTTCAGGTATATTCGGAAGGAAATGGTTTTGCAGGCTGTATCACCCGGGTTCTGTATTTAATCAGGAGGTTAAGCATCCATATACACTGTTAGAGATGAAAAAATAGAGCGACTATATTGTAACGATATGCACAGGTAAATATCTCAGGTCAATGGAACTTAATATCCTGCGGTGATCGAATTCGAGATACAGTAGTTCATTAACATAATTTCTCGAACGTCTGAGAAGCACCATGACAGACAGTGTATATATAAGCGCCTAGAAATGAAACTTGACACATTTACCATTTTCTGAAATAAATTTTCACTTCAAAAACTAGTCAACACGAAAAAAGGGGGGGGGGGGGGGGATTGCAGTATCGACATGCAGTACCATATATTGCCGGAAATGTAAGATTAAATGTTACAGAAAAGTTCAAAACGTTACATCGACGGTGATAGTGGTTTAAATTCAGTAATTAATGAGCAGTAAGACACTATCAGATTATTGTATATGCTACAGGTTTCATGGAGAGATAAGACAGAATTATATTAGTGCCTACGCTTTATCAGAAAAAAAAAAAAATAAGACCCGCAATTCACGCACAAGAAAATATCTAACAGATCCTGTCAGGTCAGATAGTGTGAAAGAGGGTTATTTACACATTTAGTTAAAATACTTAAGGGACTGTATATTAATGTGAAAGGGTCAGACGTGCTGGTTTCACTAAGCAAAGACTAAAGCACAACTACAAACCAGGGAGGGAATAAATATGCATAATGAACTATAAAGACACATTTACACAAAGCAAGAATTTGTTGTCATCTTACTTTACTACTTTCCGTATCCACCATAGCCACCTCCACCTCCACCGCGACCACCATGGCCTCCTCCGCCGCCGTAACCTCCACCACCGCCATAGCCTCCACCACCGGGTTGTGGGCTGGCCAGAGCCATGGTCAGGGCACAGACGGCGACCACCACCATCATCATCAACACTTGCTGGACATTAGACAAGAAACAGGTAAAAGCGAACATTGTGACGGCTATTTTTGTCTTACTAATTGGTTTCCTTATCTCCTCAATTTACCTGAAGTGACTTTAAAGTAGCACATTATATAATCAGCATAGAAAACGTTTGCTTCTTATAGGCAGACAATACAACCAGACACAATACCTAACGTTTGTTTCTTGTAACCAAACAGTACAACCAGACACTAAACCTGCATACATGAGTCCCTAATACAGTGACTAAACTAATGGACAGGTGACTAACCGCTCGCAGTGCGATCATGTTGGAGTCAGACACAAGCCGTGGTTGTCTTGATGGTCAGTAGTTGTCAGGTGGACTGTGCTGCCACCTGCCCTCACACCAGCTATATACTCCCGCTTCTGTGACATCAAGGCCGCTGACTTGTCTCATGTGCTGACCTGACAGTTTGACCATAACTCTGTACGTCTGTGGATTACGTTAGATATCCTATTATCCGGTGGCAACTGATCCGTCTCGTGTGTCTTTGTCATGTCATGTACCTAACATTATATATATACACACACACGAGGGGAGACCCCAAAATTCCCGGAATTGTTAACAAAAACTTCATTACAAAATTAGGGCAAATCCATTTAGTTCCTTTCAAAGAACTCCCCTTGAGACGCTGTACATTTGTCTCAGCTCCTTTCGCATTCCTGGAAACACTCCATTTGTCGTCTTTGACACATTGTCCAAAGACTCCTGCAATTTTTCCTAGATTTCTTGTAAGTAGCCAGATTTACTGTCTTTCAGGTCTAACTTAACCTTGAGGAAGGAAAGAATCACAGGTAACGAAATCTGGCGAGAACAAGGGGTGAGCAACAACAAAGATGTTGTTTTAGGCCAAAATTTGCTGAACTGACAACCCTGTCTGTAATGGGACGTTGTCGTGATGCAAGAACCATTTTTGGGTGCTCTACTTCTGTGGATGTTTGTGCGTGATGCTTTCCCGTAGACGCATCAGCACTGTAATGTAAAGCTGCTGGTTCACAGTCTGCTCACGGGGAACAAATTCTTTATAGACGACTTCTTTACTGTCAAAAACAAGATCAACATTATCGTGATGCAGGACTTGACCTGATGGTTGGGTAGTGGTAAGCCAATGGTCTGATCTTATTTAACGGTATGTAGACGCTACATAAACGATTAATACTAGAGTTTTTGTAGACGTAGGTAAAGATTAGGATAACTTTGGGTTAAGTTTGATTATAGTAAGCCTTAGATAATAGTTATGAGAGTAAATATATGCGTGCTTTTCAGATTAAAATTATCATTCATAATACAGGGTGTCCATAAAGTCTCTTTACAAAGGGGTTCATTTAACCGTACCTTAAATCAACATCTTTCATCAACAGGGTACCTGAAATACAGGTACCTGCTGTCTGGATGTTGCTACTCCTCACCCTGTATTTCAGGTACCCTGTTGATGAAAGATGTTGAGTTAAGGTGCTGTTAAATGAACCCCTTTGTAAAGAGACTTTATGGACACCCTGTATATTGTTTCAGTTGCTTCTGGCTATAATATTTATATTTTGAGTGGGTATCATTTACACCATCAGCTTATTCTGACCACTGAACAGTATTATTGTTACATTATTCGTTAGCTGACAAAGAAAATAATTAGATATTGGTGTAAGTCTGAACATAACAGAGATACTCGCATTATTCTTTTGTTTTGAAAAAATCGCTAGATAAATATGCTTTCACATTCTTCTACAAGGTGTGTGCCAGTCGCCGACACCATACATGCACACCCTACGTCCATAATTTGGGAGGGTTAACTGTTGAAGCAACTTTCACTTCATCACTCAGAACTTCGGGAGTCTATTAATCTCATAACAACAGCTGGTGGTGTGGTTGCTACAGCTTAGATGAGAACAGTGGAACATTAGCCAACATACAGCATTTCGAGTCCTCTTGGGGTTCAGAATGTTAAAATATCGTGTAGGCACTGCCGGGAGTATATATAGCCTAACCTCTGGCCTCTACACTTCTACGCGCAGAAAATTGGATTTTGCTATTTATTTTTTTACGATGTAAGTATTTGGATGAAAATTTGTGCAAACCGAGATGTGGTTTGCTACAAAGCTGGTTGCAGGTTAGATCCTGGTTATTGGCTGAGTTTAACATTATTCTGACTACAAAAATCATATACGTTTTCAGATGCACTGAAAACCACAAACCAACATTAGTCCTGGCAAAGTTAACCCAGTTAAAAGGTCATTTTTTTTTTTACTATGGGGGAAGGTTTGTATACAAAATTTACTTAAAATGTTATGCCATAATAGCGTGTCATTCTTTTCATCCAGAAGTTATTTGTATTTTAATTGACTGTTTAACAGCAAAATCTGAGTCGTCAGTTCGATTTTTTATTCAGCACTGTTTCCTATCATCCACTTTTAGCTAGATTTATGAGTATGGCTGTAGCTGGCATAGAATTACTAGGGCTATCCCGATCATGAGGGGACTCATGCTAAAGTATTAACAGTCTCAGGCGTCAATGCTCACTCGCAGATGAATATAATCGTCTGACGTCAACTGGAATAGAGAGCTAGAGCTGTCTTGAGTATTGAGAGAGTTAAAGAGCTGGCCATTTTTGCATCATTTTATTCTGTAATATCTAAATATTATTCCTCTTCAGCTATATCCATTTAGTATTATCAGGACACTAAAGTATCATAACACACGACATAATAGCTATTTAGAATCCTGGCAGTGTATGCAGGTGTTAGGGCCTCAGCGCACTTAATACGGTAGAGGCCTCTCACGCTTCTCCCTTGAATGTCGGTCAGTTGCAGTTAAACGAGTTCGGTTTCAGTCATCTCGCAATTGCAACAGAATGGCTGAGTGTATGGGGAATCTGTTTACACAACCGAACGAGCAACATAGCACCGGTGCCACGGTGACTAATAATATTCTTATTTTTAAATGTCAAGAGTCGTAATTGTGTGTTAAACATGATCAATTTTCAGTGATTCACTTTTTCCTCCCGTCCAACTGCAGTTGTTTCACTTACACGCGACTGGCTGAAAAGCAATATATTCCTTGCTGTAGTTTTTGCACCATTACACGCAGAACTGTATATCGTTGTCAATGATACACATTTTGTCGAGGAGAACGTGATTTTGAGAAATATTTGTTTTTTTTCAAATGGAGGCTGTTTTTCCACCGCGCCTCCAGCTGCTCAAAGCCAACGAATAGCTGCTTTGACGCCGGGCAACCCATGCTCGATGTGTTCTGCGTAACACGAAGCCAATGGGGACAATTATAAGGGGCCGAAACATCCCGTCAGAAAATGTCAGTAGACTTCAACAGTTCGGCCAATTTCCATCACAGTCCTATTTCCATTTTCGGCTGCGCGACAGACTGACAAACAGATACATGGCTAAAAATATAGTATATTAGATTAAGTATCATAGTGTACAAGGCGGTATATGACCCTGAGTATGTGACCATCATCCGTGGATATCAGTCAATCAGGCAATCAATTAATCAGTCAGTGAGTTAACAATCGGCCAATCAGTTGTTCACACAGGCAATTTGGTGTAAGTAGCCAGTGTCCACATCCAAAGCTGCGACGTGAGCAAGGTTCTTAATGCCCGGAATTGAACTGCCCTCTGTCCATCACATGTAATTGGTCACTTAAAGAGTTCAAGCTTAAAACTGAAATCACCACCACTGCCATTATCATCATATTATCCCGATCTCTTGACCTCAGCGTAAGAAGTAGGTGAAGTAGGGGCCCATATAGTAAGAAATGAGATAAACAAGAACGAGGAAGAACTAGCCAACAACATGGCCAGTGAAATATATCCAACATAAAAATATTGTGATGGTTGTGTATATAAGAGACAGATTCTGGACAATTACGTGCTTTTTTTTTTCTTGCATTTTGCCGTATACTGTTTTGTTCAACTTACGGGTGACGTGTTTCAATGAAATTTTTAATGTAGTCGCTATCTAACCAGTGGAGTTCGAAAAGTATCTCCTATCCTGGCCAAAAAAAAAAAGGTCAACGAATCAAGAATAAAAACAATATACTTCAATGTTCAGTGATAAAATCAAAGCATACTCCACTGACGGCAATGAACTACACAGCAAAGCTAAAACTGTGTATTTCTCTTTACAGCAGGATGTACTGTACAATCGAAGGCAACAATGGTGTTAAGTGTAACACCTGAAACATTCTGAGAGTTCTACCACAGTTACAAACTCGTGATTGGCTAGCCTGACTTCCACAAGCCTCATATCTGCTGCTGGTGGGATCACGGTATAAATGAACCCAGGAAATTCCGAAGCCTTACCATTAACTCCCGAGAATTACTGAATCCGAATTTCGTATGAGGGACGAAATGCGAAAGGTCAGGCGATGATAGCCTGGCCATTTCATCGTAACTTCACCACAAAGCGTCAAGCTGACCTACCATACTTTGGTATAGAGAGGTCAAGCAACATGCATCCAACTATTAGGGAGATGAGAGGGAAGGGAGTTATGAACAGACAGCTCAAACATTCGATGTATGCATAACCATAGAAAGGTGGATTCGGTGAATTCGAGAGAAAAGCACAACAGTGACTCGCCATCGCTCAGGTCACCTCGTGTTACCACACCACTAAAAGACCAGGAAAATAATCACAACGATGATGGCAACACCTGCGAACAGTACTTATGGTGTAAGAGACGATGTGCGCCTAGAGTGAAGCACACATGTTTAGACTTCGGTTGTCTGGTTTTTGTGTTGGAACTCGTCTGAGGGATTCAGTTCGCCACTCAAAAAAAAAAAAAAAAAGTATTTCAATACAGTAACACAATCCTATGTAGAATAATATCAGTTTTGTTTAATAACTGTGATATGTAATGACAACCCAGCCCATATTATCAACGTGCTAAATTAGATGTTAATTGAATAAAGATGGAGAACTGATTTCAGGACACATACTTAGCTTACTGAATTGCAACGTTGCTGACGTTGTAATGAAAAAGAGAAAAGATGAGAAACGCTTCATATATATATTAAATAAAAATAGCAGTCAGAAACCATATTTGGTTTCGTTTAGTTACCAAAAATATGCTCAAAATCCACAGGGTGGTCCCCTGGAGCAAACAGCAACTTGATATAAAACTAAAAAGTAACATTTTAAATCTGAATGAAGAAAGGAATGCACACCGCGACTGTAAAAGCATACAACAAATCCTCTCATCTTCAGGTAGGAATGAAAATATTTCATGTCGAATAATAAATTTTATGGCAGTTAAATAAAATATGCTGTTCTTCATCCAGTGGTAACTTCATGCTGGAACGATAAATGTAAACACTGTTAGTATATAAATAATATACTGTAGTTATCATTATCAGAAATTATATTCACTACCTTTAGCAGCTGTAACACTTACTAAAGCATAATGCTGGTATACCATAAAATATTAATATTAAAGTTGTCTTTTGTAATGAATTATATTAAAACAGCATTTTTAAGCTTTTCAGATGCGGTTTTTTCCACCGGGCAGACTAAAATCAGTAACTTGCCCAAATATTTTACAATGTTCATAATCCGCAGCCTGTAGTAGACGAAGAAGGAAAGCACCCTTGTGTTTAAGGTTTGCCACGAAGTTGGAAGGCAGGAGGGCGACAGAGGAAGAATCATTTGAGGACAAAGTTTTAGAAGGAAAAAGTGCTACGCTAAGTGGTTTATGAAATTCTTCCCTCCTCATGTATTCTGGTGCCGCATGAAATCGTCTACGAGTAGCCAGAATGATATATAAAGTTCGTAAGTGGCAGCCAAAGGGTTGATGGATTTGTCTTTACATTAATACCTATAGACTAATAGCTGTGTTTTTTTGTTTGAGTTTGTTCTTGTTTGTTAGTGTTTGTGTGTTCGCTTTTGTTTTGGTGTTCATTTCTTAATTTGTGTTTGTGTTTTTTTTTGTGTTTGTGTGCTTGTTTCTTTGTGTGTTTGTGTTCTTTCTGTTTGGATATTTGTTTGTCTGTGTTTGTTTGCGTTTGTGTTTGTGTTTGTTTGCGTTTGTATATTTGTATTTTTCTGTTTGCGGTTGTTTTTGTGTTTGTATTTGATTGTTTCTTTCTTTTTTCCATTTGCATGTGTGTTTGTTTTTGTTTGTGTATATGTTTTGTATTTTTCTGTGTTTGTGTGTTTGTGCTTGTTTGTGTTTGCTTGTTTCTTTTTGTGTTAGCTCGTGTGCGTTTGTGTTTTTGTGTGCTTCTGTGTTTGTGTGCTTGTGTTTGTATATGTGTTTGTCTTTATGTGTTTGCTCGTGTGTTTGTGGTTGGTTCTGTTTTTTTTTAGTTTGTTTATATGTGTGCTTGTTTGTCCGTGTGTTTGTATGTTTGCGTGCTTTAATTATGTTTGTGTGTTTGTTTTTTTCTGTTTTGTTTTTTTGCTTGTGTGTTTGTGAGTTTGTGTGCTTGTGTATTTTTTTGGGGATGTTCTTGTGCTGACGGACGACCTTCTCTACGTGGATTAGTGCTTACCTATTTTCAGATCAAAGAAGTATGCAACTCTTGAAAACCATCCACAAAGGTAATGCACCACAAAACTAATTATTTATTGTGCCACGTCTGACAGTATGAAGAGTGATGATATGTAGAATTAACAAGCCTTTAGTAAAGACGCATCCTCACCATATGGTAAAGAATATATAGCTATGCACTAATAAGTATAGCAATTTCATGTATAGGGGCATAAACTGGGACTGGTACACTATCTTTCATTAAGAAGTGAAGATGATCCAGCAAGTAGTTTCCAAGACACAGCTATTTATAGATTAGTTTCCTTGTATGGAAATAGCTTGTAAAATACTTGATATGTAGCAATTTCATATATAACGACGTAAACTAGGTCTCATACTCTATCTGTAAGCTATGGAGAGAATCCAGCAAGAAGTTTCCAAAATATAACGAAAGACAGGTTTTCCTTATATTGTCATAGCTCGTAAAGTACAAACAATATGGTAATTTTACATATACGTGCACCAACTGCGACACATACTCTATCTTTCAGTGTGATATTTAGTCAATCCACCAGGTAGTTTCCGAGATATAGGCCCGGATGGACGGACTGACAGACGGACGGACAGGGGCGATTCCTGTCCCCACCATATGGAATAATGGTAGGGATAATAATGAGCATGTTCAGCCACATACTGAAATCTGTACTGGGTTTTCCTTTTTTATACACTACACTTACATCTAAATCGTGCATTTCTAAACAGCGAATTCATAGTACGCGGCAACATCATGCAACAGTTTGCAAGAACAGTAATTCGCGAAAATTATATGTAATTCGCGATTGTAACCTCAAAAGTGAATGTTTCCCAGTGCGTCTGTGAATATCTGTTATGCTATGTTTGCACAAATTGTGGTTGGTCTTTCTCTCTCTCTCCCCCTCTATCTCTCTCCCTCTCTCTCTCTCTCTCTCTCTCTCTCTCTCTCTCTCTACCCACCTACCTACCTACCTATCTATCCATCTATCTATCTGTCTGTCTGTCTGTCTGTCTGTCTGTCTGTCTATCTATCTATCTAGCTATCTCTTTCCCTCTTTCAGTTTAATTGCTAGAATTCTATTTTTTCATTACAGATGAAGAGTTTTTCAGTATTCTTAGCCGCGTGTCTATGGGCGTTTAAATCCATGTATCATTGCTTGGGAATTGCAGCGATTCATCTATGGATCCACCAGACATGCTTAATGCACTGCCATCTTGCTTGTGACAATTATTAATTTAGTGTCCCAGTTAACAGAATATTCGCCTTTGTTATCTCTGGAAATTCAGAGCACATGATGGGTCTTACTTTCTCTCCTCAGTGCTGAGTGAAGAGAATTGTGTGCCATGAGGAGCCGCCTTCACTACTGACGAAACCTGGACCCAAGGTAATAATCTGTACTCTTAATATATGATGTTTTATTGTGTTTCTTTGGCATTTTCATGTGGGGTTAGTGTGTTTGCACGTTTGTAATTCTATTTTTGCTATCCAGCGGCTAACGCTGCCAAGAATTGTCGATCATATCAAATAACTGCAGTATAATGTGTGGCAGTGTGATAAATTTATCAGTGCCTCACGTGGCCTGAGTTTAGCACAACCTGTTGGATCTCTCTGAGCACCAGGGGAAATTTCTAAACAAAAACTAAGGTTACCTCTGGAGGTAAAATAAACATTATTGCATGAAACATAGCTCAGCTTAGTTAGGCACCCTGAATTTACCCAAAAATTCTTCGTCCTTCTTTTTCTCGAGTAGGCTTGACTATCATTGTCAGTCGCTTTGTTGCTGCTGTACACTTGCACTGCACTAGTTTATTATTATTTGCGATATGGAAGTTTCACCAAAGGCAAACTGTGTCCTGTAAGGAACATAATTCTTATAGAAGGAAGAACAGAAATCCTTACAAAATTTTATATTTTTATTGTATCAGTAAATAACGATGTGCAACATTTTGCCATGAATGACAACGAACATTCTGAAAGGAAAAGTATGACTTCTGTTAATGTGGAAAACATAAAAATAATCATTATAAAAAAACATAAAAACCGAAAGTAGCTAAATATATAGGATAGATTTACATTACACTATAAATCTACTTTCTATTTACTATCCGTCTATCTATCAATCGATTTATCTATAGGAAAACCAAATCACCTATTAAGAAAAAATTATTTGGGACGGATTTTCCACATCACAAGTTTATTCGCTCTTCTGTTAACTGAAAAGTTGCAGCAAATGTCTATGCAACAACACATATCAGTTACTCTTAAATCATACACTCACTGGTTGTATTGTTATTCTATTCTGACTGCCTGCAAGCATTATATTCAGCCCTGGAGGGGTCTTTCAACTGGGGAGATTTCATACAGCACTCATTAACATTTACAAGATCATGAAGCTTTTTTCAACTGAATGTAATAGTCTGATGGGTAAAGAGAAGGGTCCTCTCAGCTGAAGAAAATCGTCTGAAGTTAGCAGGAATAGAATATTAGCGTTGCCTCTATCGTCAGTGGGTTACAGAAGTGATAACATGCACTGCCTACCAAATTTTCACGAACACGTAGAGAAGGACAGTTCTACGGACTTACCAAGCTAATGGAACAGTCGCATAATGATAAATGTATTTTATGAGGTACGGTTCGAGAAAATAATACCTAAAAGAAACACCTAAGAAAATTTGCAGTAAATAAAAAAAATCTTAATCGTTTGCATCAGTTGAAGTATTTATTTACTCTTGTTGATTCTAGTTCAGTATATTCAACTTTGGATGGGCCTCAAACACCGGAGGGGTTAGTGAAGGCTCTTTATAACACCCCTCGTTAGAAAAGGTTTATTTAACATAATAATAATAATAATAATAATAATAAATCCTTGGACTGCTGCGGTTAAGGCAATTTTAAGTAAGCAGTGACTATAACAAAGGAAACTCAAGAGTTGGAAATGCTTCGTTAACTTACTTTATTATTTTCCGTATCCACCGTAGCCTCCACCATAGCCGCCCCCTCCACCGCCATAGCCACCACCTCCACCGCCATAGCCTCCCCCACCATAGCCGCCACCGCCATAACCACCACCACGACCTCCACCACCATAACCGCCACCACCATAACCACCACCGCCATAACCACCACCGCCATAACCGCCACCGCCATAACCGCCACCGCCATAACCACCACCACGACCTCCACCACCATAGCCGCCACCACCATAGCCTCCACCACCATAACCTCCACCACCATAGCCGCCTCCACCACCATAGCCTCCACCTGGTTCTGGGCTGGGCAGGGCCAGGCCACAGACGGCAACCGCCGCCAGCATCACCACCACCTGTGGAAAAACAGAAATTTACTCACAACAAATTATGAGTGGCATCGTTCTCTTACTGATATTATAGTAATGTACAGTATCTCCTCATGGGATTGGATCTAATGGCTAAATATATAATCATACTCTGCCCGTAAAACGTTTGCATCTCGTAAACAAAAAAATGGCGTAAAATAACCAAGCCTCAGGTCCTCCGGGGGGGAGGGGGGAGGGACCATAAATGAAACCACCATCCGTCCCTCTCCCTGTGACGACACAACGAGCTGCCTGGAAGCAATGTCTGACTCACTTCTTCCTCATTTCTGCAACATTCGTGGCCTTTCCTTTAACTTTCCATCTGTTGAGTACCACCTCTCCTCCTCTAAGCCTCACCTCTTCTTAACTGAGACTCAGCTGTCTGAGGTAACTGATAGAAAACCCTTTTCTGTATCCACCTACTTTCTCAATATTCATTTCAAAGCCAATGGTGGTTGTTGAGTATATGTACGCAACGACTTATTTTGCTCTCGTGTTCCTGAACTTGATTCTTCTGAATTCTCTGCTCTCTGGCTTCGGCTCTCCTGTCATTCTCTGACTAAATATATCTGTGCTGTTTACTTATCCCCTAATTCTACTAACTATCAAAAATTTTTCTACTATCTTACTTCTACGATGGAACACATTCTATCCGTTTCTCTTTTCTCTGAAGTCTCCATTCTAGGAGATTTCAATGCTCACCACCACCTTTGGCTCTCCTCTCCTTTCACTGATCCACCTGGTGAACACGCCTACATCTTTTCTATCCTTAATGACTTAGAGCAGCTTGTACAGCACCCTACCCATATCCGTGACCACCTTGGAGAGAGTTCCGACATACTAGACCTCCTCCTTACAACTAATCCTTCTCCTTACACTGTTAATCTTTCCTCTCCGTTGGGCTTCTCCGATCACAACCTTATTACCTTAACTTGTCCTATCATCCCCGTACGGCCTGTGGACCCTCCAAAGAAGGGTCCGTTGTGGCACTTTGGAGCTGCAGATTGGGAGAACTCAGGCAGTACTTCTTTGACTATCCCTGGAATGATTATTGCTTCCATGGCTGGGAGCCATCTGAGTGTGACATGCGCATTNACTATCTTACTTCTACGATGGAACACATTCTATCCGTTTCTCCTTTCTCTGAAGTCTCCATTCTAGGAGATTTCAATGCTCACCACCACCTTAGGCCCTCCTCTCCTTTCACTGATCCACCTGGTGAACAAGCCTACATCTTTTCTATCCTTAATGACTTAGAGCAGCTTGTATAGCACCCTACTCATATCCGTGACCACCTTGGAGAGAGTTCCGACATACTTGACCTCCTCCTTACAACTAATCCTTCTCCTTTCACTGTTAATCTTTCCTCTCCGTTTGGCTTCTCCGATCACAACCTTATTACCTTAACTTGTCCTATCGCCCCTGTACGGCCTGTGGACCCTCCAAAGAAGGGTCGGTTGTGGCACTTTGGAGCTGCTGATTGGGAGAACTCAGGCAGTACTTCTTTGACTATCCCTGGAATGATTATTGCTTCCATGGCTGGGAGCCATCTGAGTGTGACATGCGCATTATGGAGGTTATTCTCTCGGGCGGGCATGGAAGCATACATTCCTTTCTCATATCCTTTGACAAATACAAAAAAGTCTTGGTGTAATCACGCTTGTTCTAGTGCTTTCCACAACAAGGAGAGGGCCTATAAAAGATACTGGAGTAAACCCACCCCTGAATCACATCTTTTTTACGTTTCTGCCCGGAATCGTGCTAGGTCAGTTCTTTGCACTGCTGAAAATTATTTCATCCGTAGTAAATGCTCTCGACTCTCCAACTAGAATTCTTACCGTTCTGCCTGGCACCTTTCCAAAAACCTTTCTAATAACTTTACCTCATCCTCATTTCTACTTTGATGGCTCTGTAGCTATGTCTTCTACTGATAAAGCAGATTTCTTCACTCAGACTATCCCCTCCAATTCCACCTTAGACAATTCCGGGGCTGTTACTCCATCACTTCCCCCCTCTAACTTCCTCGTGGTTGACATTAGAATTTCTTCAGCTGATGTATTTTCTGCCATCAATAGTCTCAGTACTAATAAGGCATATGGGCATGATGGGGTCCCTCATGTTGTCCTCAAAAACTGTGCTTCTTGGCTTACACCCTGACTAGGTAAACTCTTTCGCCTTTGTCTATCACCTTTCCTTCTTGCTTTCATTCAGTCAGTCTCAAAGAAGGGTGACCATTCCCAACCCTCTAACTATCGCCCAATTGCTTTAACATCCTGTGTCTCAAAAGTTTTCGAGACTATTCTTAACAGAAAAATTTTAAAGCATGTTTCCTATCACAACCTTCTTTCTGATCGTCAGTATGGGTTCCGTCAGGGACGCTCCACTGGTGATCTTCTCACCTACCTTTTAGACTCCTGGTCATCCTCCTTTCAGGACTTTGGCGAAAGCTTTTCCATTGCACTTGATATCTCAAAGGCTTTCGATCGAGTCTGGCATACATCTTTAATGTCTATCCTTCTATCCTTCTATCTGTGGCTTCATCTATAGCTTCCTTTCTGGTCGTTCTATAGCCGCTGTTGTAGACGACCACCGTTATTCTCCTAGATCTATCAACAGTGGTGTTCCTGAGGGCTCTGTTCTATCACCAACTCTCTTCCTTTTATTCACCAATGACCTTCTAAGCTGTACATCTAATCATATCCACTCATACGCTGATGATTCCACCCTTCACCTCTCCATCCTCTCCATTCGATTCCCGCAACGTCCATCTCAGCAGTTACATCAACACACAACGGATGAGGCTATGGCACACCTAATGTCTGACTTGGCTCGTATCTCTGACTGAGGTAAAAGTAATCTTGTTGTTTTTAATGCATCAAAGACTCAGTTCTTACACCTATCAACCCGGCAAAATCTTCCACAGAAGTACCCACAAATGTTTAATAATATCCAGCTCAATCCTGCATCATCCATAAACATACTTAGGGTTTCATTCTCTCTGGATTTATCTTGGAAAGATCATATTACATCTCTTGTAAAATCTGCTTCCAAGAGATTAGGTGTGCTAAGCTGACTCCGTACCTTCTTTACCCAGCACAGTTGTTGACTTTATACACGGGTTTTATTCGCCCCTGTGTAGAGTACAACTCTCATGTGAGGGAAGGCTCCCCACATACAGATCTTCCCAATAGGGTGGAGTCAAAGGCTTTTCGTCTCATTAACTACGTTCCATTTACTGGCTCCCTTCAACGTCTGTCTCTTCGCTGCACTGATGCATTTTTATCTCTTTTCTATCGCTACATCGATGGTTACTGCTCCTCTGAACTGTCTGCTTGCATCCCTCCTCTTCTACGACAGACGCATAGCACCCGTCTAGCAACAAACTCTGATTCCTTCTCTGTCCAGCTCTGTAATGCAAAAGTTAACCGTTACTTCCAGTCCTTCATTTATGCAACAGGTCAACTCTGGAACTGTCTTACTCTGTCTGTATTTCCTACTTCCTTTGTTCTCATGTCTTTCAAACGCAGTGTGTCCAGGAATCTCGAAGTGAACGGATCTTGAATTTGGCTCTCTTTTGTATTTTTTTTTCCCCCTTGGAAGGAACGGTTTGCCGGCTCCTGGCCTTTGGTTCCTTCTTCCTTGCAAAAAAATAAAATAAATAAAAAACTTGAGGACATGTTACTAACCGTGCGTGATGCAAACATGTTGGAGTTAGACTCAAGCTGTGGTGATGTTGATGGTCAGTAGTTGTCAGGTGGACTGTGCTGCCACTTGCCTTCGCTCCAGCTATATACCCCCTCTCCTGTGACATCAAGGCCACTGACCTGGCTCTGAAGCGGACACAAACTCCTGCACGTCATAGTATTGCGTGGGAGTTCCCGCTGTCTAGTGACTGGTGCTCCTTCCTCCAATTTTTTTCGTTCACATAAACACCTGCGACACTTTTTTTTTATGCCGTTAGTTGTTTTCGTAATTTCACTGATGTACTGTATATGTGTGTGTTTTACGTTCAGTATTTAATCATTGAAATGGTCTATGCTGTATTATAACCTACTTCCTATAATTAAAGTCACAGTTTGTATCAAGAATAACTAAATTATATTTGGATGGAATACGGGCAAATATTTTAGTCTGTTTAATAGCCGTACCTGTTGTGGATATTTACCTTAATGTGTGTGTGTGTGTGTGTGTGTGTGTGAGTTTCTTTGTGTTTTTTGTTTGTGTGTGTGTGCATTTGTGTGTTTGTGTTTTTTGTTTGTCTAAATGTGTGTTTATTTGTGTGTGTGCTAGTTTGTGTTTGAGTTTTTTTGTGTGGATGTTTGTCTGTGTGTTTGAGTTTGAGTTTCTTTCTTTGTGTGTTAGTGTTTGTGTTGTGTTTGTTTGTGTGCTTGTGTGTGTGTTTGTTTGTTTGTGTGTTTGTTTGTTTATTGGCTAGTTTATATTTGTTTGCTTTTTGTGTTTGCTTCTTTGTTTCCTAGCGTATTTCCTTTGTTTTTCTGTTTGTCTGCTCGTGTTTGTGTTTGTGTGCTTGTGTGTTTGTGCTTTTTTATGAAAGGGAGAAGGAACCACAAGCCAGGATCCCGGAAATTGTGTGTTTGTTTGTATTGCGTGTGTTTGTTTCTTTCATTGTTTGTGTTTGTGTGCTTCTTTGTGTGTTTGTGTTTCTTGCTGTGTTTGTGTATATTTGTGTGTTTGTTCGAGTATTTGTTTGTGTTTATTTGTTTGTGCGTTGTCATTGTTTTTGTTTATTGTTTATTTGTTGTATTTCTTTGTTTATATGTTTTTCATGTGTTTGTTTTTGTTTATTTTGTATTTGTTAGTGTGTTTCTGTTTATGTGTTTCTGTGTTTGTGTTTATTTATTAGTTTGAGTTTATGTCTTGTATGATTGTTTCTGCTTTTGTGTTTTTTCGTGTTTGTTTGTGTGTTTGCTTGAGTGGTTGTGCTTGTTTCTGTTTGTGTTTCCTCGAATGTTTTTTTATTGTTTCTGCGTTGTTTGTCTTTGTGTGGTTATTTTTGTTTGTTTTTTATCTTTTTGTGTGTTTGTTTTTGTGTTTGTTTTGTTTGTTTTCTTTTTGTTTGTGTTTTGGTTTGTTTGAAAGCTTGTGTTTATGTGTTCGTTTGTTTCTGTTTTTCTATTGGTGTGTTTTTTGTATGTTTGTTCCTTTGTATGTTTGTCTGTTCATGTTTGTGTGTTTGTCTTAGTTTACGTTTACTTTTGTTTGTGTTTGTCTTAGTTCACCTTTGTCTTTATGTTTGTGTTTGACTTTGTGTTTGTTTGCTTGTGTTTGTGTGTGTGTGTTCGTTCAATTTTTTGTGTGGTTATTCGTTCAATTGTTTTTGTGTTTGTGTGCTTGTGTATTTTTTTGTGTTTCTGTACCTGTGTATTTGTCCGTGTTTGTCTTTGTGTCCTTGTTTTTGTTTGTGTTTGCTTTGGTTTTTGTTTGTCTTAGTACGTTCTTGTGCTTACAGACGACCTTCTCTACGTGGATTAGTGCTTGCCTATTTTCAGAACAAAGAAGTAAGTAACTCTCGCAAACCATCCACAAAAGTACTGCACCAGAAAACTAATTATTTACACTGCAGGATCTGACAGTATGAAGGGCGATGATACATAGAATTAATTAAATAACTGAAGGAATTGTTTATTAATGAGATAGGGTTCAGACGGGGTTCATATTTAGATTGGAAAACCCTACAATGAGAGTGAGGGAAAATTAATGAACTGTGAAAGGCACATTAACGAGACTATTTGTGTGGATCAGCTAATTTTGTTACTTTCCCCATCCACCATAACAGCCACCGCCACCACCATCTCCTCCGCAACCTCCATCGCCATATCCTTCGCTACCTCCACCACCACATTCTCCTACACCTCCCCATAACGAAATCCATCGCCCCCATAGCCATCTTTCCCGCCACTATGAACTCCACCGGCATCACAGACTCCACCACCGTGCTATGGATGTTCAGAGCACAGACGTCAACAGCCACCAGTATCACCAACACCTGCAGGACACTGGACAGGAAACAGGCACTTCATCCTAGCCAGTAATAGGAGGATTATTTTTATCTGAATAATTAGTAGTCCCCTGTTTTCTCATGTGCTCTTCTCTGATGTGGCTTGAAACATTCCTATAGGATAAGCTTGAAAAAACGCTTTATTCTTACAAACCGACTCTAACTCTGCACACGAAAGGCCTTCTGCTATAATAAACTAGAGAGTATTTCACAAACCGTGCGTAATGCGATCATGCTGGAGTCAGACACAGGCTACGGTGTTGTTCATGGACAGCAGTCTTTGTTTATTCCATATCGACCATTGGACATAAGGCCCAGGTCATCAAAACAACTCCTGTCCAGCTCTATACTCCCGCACCCGCCACATCAAGGCCACTCAACTGGTTCAGGTGCTGACGTGGCATTTTGACCGTATCTCGGCACGTCAATGTGTTACTTTGAATTTCTGGTGCCATCTGACCCGTAACGTGCATCTTAGTCATCAACCAAACTTTTGGGACGTATCTCCAATTACTAAACTCTGATTTTTTAATATTCCTACCACCAGAAAATCTGATTCAGCTGTGGAGGGATTTTTCGAATTGGAAGTGTCAGGCATAGGGCGGCAATCTCATGCGGTTTAGAAGCTTATGGACACCGCTTCCTTACCGGTTTATTTCTGATTCTGATTCTTTGCTATATTCATGTGCGTTATTCGTGCAATTAAAGTGGAAAAAGAGGATATTAAGGGAATGTTTGGAAAATAAATCGTTAAGCAAGAGGTGGTAGGGAGCCTCCTTAGCCGACAAGAATACGGACCATAGACTCCTCTTGTCTCTTCAGTACTGGGTTTTCATCCAAATTTGAATTATGTCTTATGGTGGTAGCAAAACTGGGCAACAAAAGATGTCCTAGGGATGCCGGTTCAATGGCCGGGTCACTCTAAATGTAATGTTTATAAGCAATCCAGGTCACTTATTCACTGCAAGTCCTGCACTAACCTGAGGCTGGATTCACAAACTTACGATCAATTCCCAGTCGTAACCATACCATGTTTTAGTAGGAAATAAATAAACGGAGTAGCAACGTGTAGTAGCAAATAAAAAAAAAGGAGTAGTAACATGTCTCTTGTTACTCCAACAAAATCAGAGCTGTTGATACGAAAAGAGCATTTTTGTAGGTTTTATCTACATGAAGAACAACGAACAGCAGGTGTAGAGTCTCACCGCCTGTTTAATTCCTCATGCAGGAATAAAAAGATGAGACTGTCGTAAATATGTTTCAGAATTCTACAGCTGGCCGTAAAGTAATCTTTGTTTTGGTGTGATAAATTGCAAAAAAAAGCAATGTTACAGCCAACTTCACAAAGCTGCTAATTGCACTAACCACAGGAGGTAAGTTCAGTTACCTTTGTTAATTGTCATAGATGTTTGTGTTGCTTTTTCATTTAGGGTTGGCCGAGTTATTTGATTAAGCATGACTCGTGTGGGACTGTTGTGAATGCTCTGCCGGGCAAGTGTTAGCAGAGGTACCCTGAAATGGTTTGGAAGTATGGGGAAGGAAGAATGAAAGACTGACTAAATGGTATGTGCATGAGATGGAGAGGAGAGGTGGAAGAGGAGACCGAGGACGAGGTGAAATTGAAGAGTTGGAGAGGTATATGGATATGGTTGGTGTTAGTCGGAGGGATGGCAGTTTGATGGCAGAGGACAGGGTGATATGGAGGCGATTTGTTCCCAGTCACCTGATCCTGGTTATATCTGGCTATAGATACACAGATGTTTTCCTGCCGAGCTGATTGACTAGTAGAGGACTCAGCTTGATTTTTTCTTTGTTTTTTCTGAACATTATGAAGGTTGATACTGAGCTGTGACCATAGTACTGTCATCCCTGTCGTAGTCGTGACAAACCAAGTATTCCTTTCCAACTAACGCAAGACGATCACATTTAGCCGAGTTGGTCGTATGTGCCTGGGTGTTAATACTGTCGCCATTAACTCTCCCATGGTGGCCATTTTCATTTTTCATTCCAGCTAACGTCAGAGTCTCATTTACTTAAGAATGAATCAGAAGAGGTTGAATACTGATATTGCTGCGATTAATTCTCTAACAGTCAAGCAAATTCTATTCCAGCTAAATCCAGACTCATATAATAAGCTGAGAATTAGTCTTAGGAGCCTGAGAGTTTTAATTCTTGCTATTAATATCCTGCTTATGGTGGGGCCAGTTCTTGTATTCAATTCCAGCTAACACTCGATGATTTTATGAAGCTGAGGCTAAATCATATGATCTAGCATGAGTCATAATAGTGACACCATGCCAGCGAATGAGACTTTACGTTTTCATAAATGCTTTTGCCTCAACATTTTGTGAACTACACCCACTTTCCTCTTCCCTTTCATTATTGGAAGAACTGAAAACCACTCTTTAAACATCTTTTGCTCCGATCTGTCACGTTACGCAAATTTATGGGCATGAATCTAATCGATCTATATTGACCTGAATGGAAATAACAGATATCGAGTGACTTGGAAGGTGAGAGGCCCTAACTTTCCTGAATTTGCTTAACTGTATCAAAATGGGCCTGAGTTTACCGTACCTAAATGGCTCTATTGGCCTTGTTTGAACTTCAGTTGGCAAAAGTTGTTGACGACCGAGCACGAACGGATATATACTGCTTGGCTGGACCAATCGAGATGAATGGCTCTAAATGAACCTGAACTGTACCTGGAAAGGCCTAACTAGACCGACTTGTTCCTGAACGTACATATAGAACTGGTATGACACGAGAACGAATGGATGTGAACGACCTGAACTGACCTAAATGGGCCAAATGAGACCTGAATGGACCTGAGCAGATATAACTGTGCCTGGATGTAACAGACTGGACCTGTTTCGACCAAAATGGACCGATGCTGTCCTGAATTGCCTAAAATGTCCTGAATGCTCCTATACTTTGCCTTAACTAACCTGACTTTACGTAAATGAATATGAATGACTCAGTGGGTCTAACAGGACCTAAATGGACGAACAAACCAAAACAGTCGAGGCAATCTGAATAAATCTGAAAACCTGGAATGATCCTGAACGTCCTGAATGGTCCTATGTGGATATCATTGGAGCTAATTGGCCTTGGGTTTGCTGACAGACTCTGTTTTCAGTTATACCTTAAGTACTCACTCCTCCATCCAAATACTAGCTTCAGTGTTCCAGCCGTTGGTGGAAGAACTGATAGAACTCCTCTTTCTTGGTTTTCAGGACGCCGTCGTGTCTCTGTGTGTTGTTGTACTACAGTCTTGCCTTTAAACATCCTCAAAGAAAGAAGTCAGGTTATGTACACTCCGTTAATCTAGATGATCAAGGTCCGGAACAGTGTAGTCACAAAACGCATGCAGCAAAACGAACTGTGTTCACAACGTGAGCAGAAGTTCAGTCTTTTTAAACTAGCAGTACCATTCACTTTCTTCAAGCAGAGATTTGTGTTAGGGTAAGAGGTTCCGACAGCGTTCTTCATTCAGTGCATTCTCATAGATAAATCACTCAATAATTAGCCTTGAAGACTTCACACACGATATGTCAGTCCTTACTCTATAGTGTTTTTGTACACAGTACTTGTATTTCGACACTCCATACACCCATTGTTCTGAAAGTGTAATCACTGAAGACATTTTTTTTTCCTTTTCCTTTTTCTTCTTTTAATTAAGCCAAATTCCAACATAAAATTTCCCCATACACAAAGTGATGAAGCAATTGCCAGTATTGCTTTCTTATAGCCTTATCCTATACTTGTAGGGATGTATTTTTTAAAATCGGCATGGCAGTAATTTCAGCAACTTTGCTACTGGACAAGAACTTGTTAGTGATAAAGTACTTCGCTAGTCAATTAAGGGATAAAGCGCTTGCCTTGGCCCATTTTTGCACAGATTTCCTTGATGTTCACTGCAGAGCTTCATTAGCAGTGCTGGTCAGGTTTCTCTTCACAAACGTTGCTAGTATCTCGAAATCTTTTTATTAGCCCGTGCACTGTTGCCTTATGTGACAGTTTTCTCCCATATTAGATAAAAGTAGAAGCCGCCCACAAAACCATAAAAATTTTGGTGGCGAACAAAGGTTCTATAATTGGCATGTTCAGCCAGACGTTGAAGTTTGTAGTGGGTTTTCTGTTTCTTTTTTTGTTTGTTTGTTTGCTTATCCCTTACTCGATTTAATTGCAAGAATTCTATTTTTTCATTACAGATGAATCTTTCTTTTTTTCAGTACTGTTAGCAGTGCATCCATGAGCGTCTAAATCAATGCATCATCGATGAGGAATTGCTGCGATCCACCTATGGAAAAACCAGTCATGCTTAATGCACTGCCATCTTTGGAAAAGAGATTCCCTCTGTGATGAGAAGCTGATCTCTTTGCTTATGACAGTTAATGGTTGTCCCAGTTATTGGGATGTTCGCTTTTGTTATCTGTAGAAATTCAGAGTGATTGACGGGTCTTACTTTCTCTTGCTTGCTGAAGCACTGAGGAGCTGCCTTCCCCATTACGTAGAGACTTGGTTTCATTGGTAATCATATAGTCTTAATATATGAGGATTTACTGTGTCTCTTTGGCATTTGTGTGTAGGGTTAGTGTGTTAATCTGTTTGTAATTTTATTTTTGCTATCTATTGGCAAAGCCAGTCCAGATTTGTTGATCTAATCAAATAATTGCAGTATAATGTGTGGAAGGGTGATGAATTTATGAATGCATCACGTGGCCAGATTTTAGCACAACCTGTTGTATCTCACTGAGCACCAGTGGATATTTCTTTAAAAATAACCAAGGTTACTTCAGTAGCTAAAATAGACATTCCATATTTCAATGATCTGTTTAATGAGGCACCCTGAATGTACATAATATTCTTAGTTCTCTTTTTTCATGAGTAGGCGTCATTATCGTGGTCATTTGCTTTGTTAATCCTGTATACTTATATTAACTAGCTTGTTATTATCTGTGGTAGGGAAGTATCACCAAAGCTAAACTGTGTTCTGTTAGGAATAATTGTAATTCTCATATAAGGGTTATAGAAATTCTTATAAAATTGTATATTTTTATTGTATCAATAAATAACGATGAGCAATATTTTGCCATGAATGACAACGAACATTCTGAAAGGAAAAGTATGACTGCCTTTAGCGTGGAAACAACAAAAGCAAAATGAATATAAGAATCAATAAAGGAAACTGTAATAACAACCGACCGTAGCGAAAGACTGTGGATAGATAGTTTTATATTACATTACAGTATATATCTTTTTTCTGTTTAATGTCCGTCTGTCTATGAATCCATCTATCTGTAAAAAACCCAGATCACCTATTATGAAGAAATTATTTACGATGGATCTTCCACATCACTAGTTTATTCGCTTTTCTGTTATCTGAAAAGTTTGCAGCAAATGTCTGTACAACAACACATATCAGTTACTCTTAAATCATACACTCACTGGTTTTACTGTTATTCTGTTCTCACTGCCTCCAGACATTGTGTTCAGTTCTGGAAGGGCATTTCAACACTGGGAGATTTTAAACAGCAGTCATTAACACCTACGGTAAAAGTCCATGATGGAGCTTTCTTAAAATGAATGTAATAGTCTGACAGTGTAAGAGAAGGGCCCTCTCTGCTGAACAATATCGTCTGATGGTAGCTGGAATAGAGTACCAGAACCAGAACTGTCCCTATCGTGAGTGAGTTAAAGTGATAAACACTGTATACCAAATTTTCACGTTACACATTGAGAAGGAAAGCTCTACAGAATTATCCAACTTAATGAGGCAGTCATATAATGATAAATGTGTTTGATGAAGTAGGGTTCGAGCAAATAATAAAAAAGCAAAGAAACACCAAAGAAAACTGGCAATAAAGTAAAAAATATGTATTAATCCTCTGGGTCAGTTGAATATTTGTTTATTTTTGCTGCTTCTGGTTAAGTATATTCAATTTTGGAAGGGCTTCTGACACTGGGAGGGTTAGTGAAGGCTCTTTATAACACCTTCAGTTAGAAAACTTACGATTTAACCTATTATTATTATTATTATTGTTTTTATTATTATTATTATTGTTATCATCATAAACCCCTGGGCTGCTGAGGCTAAGGCAATGAATACAACAGTGGATGTACAAGAGCTGGAAAGGCTTTGTTGACTTACTTTATTATTTCCCGTATCCACCGTAGCCTCCACCATAGCCTCCACCTCCACCGCCATAGCCGCCACCACCATAACCACCACCTCCACCACGACCTCCACCACCATAGCCTCCGCCGCCATAACCACCACCGCCATAACCACCACCACCACGACCTCCACCACCATAGCCTCCACCGCCATAACCACCACCGCCATATCCTCCACCGCCATAACCACCACCACCACGACCTCCACCACCATAGCCTCCACCACCATAGCCGCCACCGCCATAGCCGCCACCGCCATAACCTCCACCGCCACGACCTCCACCACCATAGCCTCCACCACCATAACCACCACCACCATAGCCGCCACCGCCATAACCACCACCACCACGACCTCCACCACCATAGCCGCCACCTCCACCCCCATAGCCTCCACCACCACTGCCATAACCTCCATAGCCGCCTCCACCACCATAGCCTCCACCTGGTTCTGGGCTGGGCAGGGCCAGGGCACAAACAACCGCCGCCAGCATCACCACCACCTGTGGAAAAACAGAAATTTACTCACAACAAATATTACAAGTGACATCGCTCTCTTACTGATACCAATAACGTATCTCCTCATGGGACTGGATCTAATATATAATCATTCTGTACCCGTAAAACGTTTTCATCTCGTAAACAAACTATAGTAGGGAATATACGGGCAACTTGAGGACATGTTACTAACCGTGCGTGATGCAAACATATTGTAGTTAGACTCAGGCTGTGGTGATGTTGATGGTCAGTAGTTGTCAGGTGGACTGTGCTGCCACTTGCCTTCGCTCCAGCTATATACCCCCTCTCCTGTGACATCAAGGCCACTGACCTGGCTCTGAAGCGGACACAAACTCCTGCACGTCATAGTATTGCGTGGGAGTTCCCGCTATCTAGTGACAGGTGCTCCTTCCTCCAAATTTTTTTGGCACACATAAACACGTACGATGCATGTTTTTTTTTTTTTTTATGTTAGCAGTTTGTACATTCGCTGAAATATACATGTGTGCAGTTCAAGTTCAGCATTCGTTCAATGAAATGGTCTGTGCTGTATTTTAACCTGCTGCCTATAATTAAGTCAAAGTTTGTACCAAGAAATAATTAATTATAATTGGATGCATTATCAGAAAATGCTTTAGTATGATCGCCGCAACAATTATGGATATTTACCTCAACGTGTGTGTGTGTGTGTGTGTGTGTGTGTGTGTGTGTGTAGTAAAGAGAAATGGAGTGGCAATTGTGGAAGATGGTGAAATGTGCAATATATTTCGAATACGATACATGGAGACTGGGTCAGAATTTGTGAATGTTCGCGAGTTGCAAAAGCACACTGAATAAGGAAAAAGAAAAAGAAAAATACTGTCATATAAGGAGAGGCGTGGATCAAGGGCGAGGCGAGTGTGTGGTTAGATCAGTATTTCTTAACTTTTTGGGTGTCACTCAAATGTTGGATATGATACAACTTCGACGAACCAGCGGTATCCTATCCAGGTGTTATATCGTGGTTAGTACACTTGATGATAAAACAGTGTGTAATAATATAATTTTTCACTGGGAGTTTACTATAGGACAGCTCTAAAAGTTATGAGTACTCATTTAAAAATTATTTTATAATTTGAAGTCTGCATTCAATTACGCCAATGTAAAACTTAAAAAAATGTAAATGTATCTTTTGATATATGCATCCAGTCTACATACATAAACTATTTACACACACACACACACACACACACACACACACACATCTTGCCCCAGGTAACCAGATATAAGCTATTATGTCATTAAAAATTATTTACTGTTTCCCCCAAAAAATCACCCAGTAACAAAAAAAGAATCCACCGGGTGAGAAGTAAATCAATTAGTGATATCAGTGAAGATATTTTCAAAGTTACGAATATAATGAGTTTAAGCCAGTCGACTGCACGTGGGTTTAGTAGGATGAAAACCATTATGGATTTAATATCAGAGGAGAGCAGTTTTCTCGAGTGCCATCTACTTCCTACCAGTAATGTCTTGCTTGGATCAACGTAGCCTACCTGTGGGCATCGCACAGTCCTTGTTGCGACCACTGTTGTACTACACCATAAAGTTAGGACAGCCAATGAGGTTGCTTCTGGACGCATTCAAGATGTTATAGCGACACAAGTTTGCGCCGCAACTGGAAAAGTTGTAGATTATATGTGAGTGATTTTAGTGGTACAAGAAATCACTGGAAGGAAATATGATTTGATATGGTGAGTGACTGTGTAAAAAATAAGATGTGGACAGTGAAAAAGGAAATCCTCTGACAATTAAAACTGTAATATACGTAAGTACATGCATTTAACAATAGATGATCCTTTATTAAATTCGTCTGCGAAATCTGTCTATCCAGCAGGTGTTGGTATCACCCTTTAATTAGGTAGTAGTGAATGGTGATGACAGAATTGCGGCCCATTTTCTCTGGGTATTTTAATTAGAGATCTCTTACCTAGGTGTTTTAGCTTTATCCATTTCTGATTCTTTATCACCCCATTTGTAATGCCTTTAATTCGATGATGTATTTTCTCAGTTTAATCCTGTCTCTTCTAGATTGTTTTTAAACTGGGAAAGTCATGGGAGTAAAGAAATAAATGAAGACTTTACCTATCTCCTTCGTGTTCAAAACAATCTAAATCTGAGTAAAATCAGCTTAAAATAGCAAAATATGAAGGGTAAAAATAAAAATAAATGTTCACAAATAAAAGATAAAGATAGATGGAATTACAGTACTAGTCATAAGAGGAAAAATGTGAATGAAAATGGGAGTCCTATATATTTGTGCACAAGGTTGGAATGAGATAATGTACCTGTGAATATATTAGTGACATGCTCTGAAGGTTTTACTAAGACGGAGAATAAGAAAGGGAAAGGGCAAACTTTATTCTATGTTAAATATGTCCAGAATGAATGGATGGGTAGAATATTACTAATGGAGTGAATAACGTAAAGTTGACCTGAGTCAGTGTGAATACTAACGTCAAAATAATGCATCAGTATTGTGAACACTGTGTTTAGTTTAGATCAGAGTGACTGGAATGGTTAGAGAAACACCCAAATGACAATGTGTTGATGAATAGGGAATTTTCAAGATTGGTAGATGTGTTCACTAAACGACAGCAGTGTTAAAAGTAATAGAGAAAGCATGTGAGAACTGCAAGATATTTAGGAATATTTATGGCTCTGAATGTTCTTGTGGCAGGATGACCAGGGGAGGGGCATCGGGTGTTAAGTTAGTATTGTATGGTCAGATATTTTGCTGAATTTTGTGAAAAGTTCTTTAAGTTGGTAATGTACAGTATTTTATGCATGAGCAGAGTGATATTTGACTGAGTTGCGCAGTGATAGTGTTTGATTGCAACAAATGTGAGTATCCCCATGGTTACTCAATCTCCAGCTGAAGCAGTAATGCTGGTGGTGAATGGCTGGAGGCGGAAAGTTTGTAAAATTATGCAAAATATACTGTGCTTCGCTTAAAAGATTGTCGCGATTTTTTTTTTTTTTTTTTTTTTTGAGCGGTGAGGTATAAAAATAAATATATACATTAAGAAAGTGCCGACAGCTTGGTCGGAGTGTATCTAATGACGTAATGTGCTCAAGAATATACTGCTTTCATGGAAGATATTATCATTCTAAGGAAGTAATACTTGGATTGTGAAGTGAAGTGATATAGACGAGCGATTTGAATGCAGGAAGTAGAAAGTAAAGTGGCTGGGAAAATAAATAGTTTCCATGAAACAAAACAGAGTTTGGAACCGGAAACAGCAGTGAATGTGTTGCTTTCTGGTTTCAGCGATTTTTTCCCCCTCTGCATATTCGCTCATCAGGTTTGTGTTTTGAGGTTCAGTATATTATTTCCAGGAAATTTATTTCGTTCGGGTTATTCGATCTGGTACGCTAATTCCAGCAAAATTATAGTACGTTTTGTTCAACGTTTACAAAAAACCTCCAGATTCAGTTCCGGCCAGGTAAGTTAATTCTCTCGAATATTTTTTCCGGTACTCTGATGCAGCTCCAGATTTACCCGGGAGGCCTTTATACAAAAACGAAACAGAGTACAGAATCTGCAAACTGGGTCTAAAAAGATGTGTAAATATTCACATTTATCTCTTGGTGTGGGAAACTAGGATGGCAAGGGTATGAGAAGCTGAGAGTGAGAGTAGTGGAAATAGGAATAAATATTAATAAGTAGGGACTCCGTTGATCAGCGCGAAAGACGTCTATTGCGGAATCCAGTCGACGAAGGAGTAGAACTGTGTGCATACATGATCAAACTGAGAAAGAGTTTGGCTAAGGGGGGTGAAAAGGTTGTGTGTATATGAGCTTTAAATCAAACGAGGCTGAAAGTTCATAAAGTAGATGGATTTCTCTGTGTAAATGGGATAAAAATATATTAGCTTGAGGTAGCAAGGGGATATGGATAAGAATATAACTGGATAGATGAAGCAAAAATTAAAATGAACGTGTCAAAAGGTGTACCTTTTTGTTGAACTTGTCGGTACACACAATGGTTCTACTACACATTTTTTTTTTTTACTGAAACTCCATGAAGATGACACAGACGCGATGATTGTCAGTGGGATGGACACGATATTTTTTGATGGCTTTTATGAGGATATTAATGTATTCTTCACTCCTCTTGACATTCTCTCACAATTATTTTTTCTTGTTGTACCTCTGAGTCTTTCCCATCATTTTGTAATAGTGGGAAACTGAAGGTGTTTTGAATAATAACGATAATGAATGTAGTTAGGTACACTCTGAATTTTTCTGCAAGTCACAGAGGCCTGCCAGTCTACAATTCAGTATGTCATAAACCCCTTCAGTCCAATGAGCTGTTTCTTTTCTGTCTCCAGTCGTTATTTTTTGCTTAAGGGACTCTTTTAGAAACTGAATGGGTTACCTATCTTTATTATCAACTCATTCATTACTAGATTTTGAATATAATGTTTGAATAGAATACAGTAGTCTGGTAATAAGATTAGTAAAATGAATAAAAGTCACCTTGTGAACGGATTAATGTTACCACTTCAAGTGAAACAGTATGACATGTGTAATTTTATAATATAAATACTACTTGTGCTTGGAAGCATTTCGTAAATAATTTTCCTAATTTGCCAAATGCATTTTTGCCTGGTCGTCTAAATAGACACCCTACATTTCCTGTCTCTGCTCCGTCCTCGCATTTTATACATCTATTTACCTGAAAGTAACGCTAGGAATCTGCGAATCCCCGTTTTGTTGCTCTGCTGGTTACTCCTCCCACATATATTTCAGATAATCTGTTTTGCATGCTTTATATTTATTGTCTGTCATTTCTCCCTCAGAAACTTTTGATGCAAACATTTGAGTCTCATTTTGTTGTTTTTACATTTTCTTCAGACTGAACTTCCTGGTTTCTCTACTCATCTTTCCGTACTGTACAAACTATGGTTCATCATTTCTCTACACATGCTGCTTGGGTACTATTGTTGACTTTTTTTTATCCAATTAGGTTTTGTTCCCAGTAATACTTAAAAATAATTGTTCTGAAGTAGCACTCTATGATTTTATGCCTCCTCAGCACAGCTATGCATGCTGTTTCACTTGGGTAAGCCTACCTCCCTTACATTCGAGAGCTAATATTATCTTACACCTCATCACTCTGTAGTTACTACTCTTACTTTTTCGTTGTATCCTCAGTAAATAGAATTATTTTGTTCCTTGTTTTCACCAACAAGCCCGTACAGTTTCAATTGCTACGTGTTGTTATTCATTAGTGGAAGTTATTCCTCTCAGTATTTTATCAAATGGAATTTCAGCTACCTTGTACCTATTTGCCTTTGGCACTGAAGGACTCACTTAAGAGCTGCTTTAGTTATCAACTTCATTTCTCTTGTCTGTCTTTCCACTATGTCTTCCACCTCAGATACGTGTTGGGTTTTACGTTCTTTAGCTCTTGTTATTAGACAAGGTTCTCTTCGTTCTATACTTAATAGTTCTTCAACATTTCCTAGCTAAATATGCTTCCGTAGCATGCTTTGATAGAAAAATCAGACATTTTTTTATGAATACTGTACCTTCTGGCCTCAATCAAACTAGGGATATTTCATTCTACACTATTTATTTCAGCAGTCTAGCAAGGCAGCCTGATCGTGTACAGTACGAAGAACTTCCAGTCATCCCTTAATATGGAGTAGGCTTGACCTTCCCTGTGATTATGTACTCCATTAGTGCTGGAGAGGAGCGGCCATGGGACAGTGGATTAGAGGAGGGAATCGGAGCTGAAATGATTCCTTCATATGTCGGCTGAGAGAGACTTATCAAGATAAACTGTGTTACAGAGAGTGAGCTGACTTCAGAATGCAGCTGACTAATACATATTTACTGATCAAGGGATTAAGGACGTTCTTGTGCGGCAAAGCAGTACCACATTAAAGGCTGTTATTTTCGTTAGGGATAACAGAAATTCAAATAAATTTGTGTAACTTTATTGTCTGAGCATTTTGTACTATGTATTGCTTTTATAGGACCATTCTGAAAAGAAAAATTATAACCACTTAGTGATGTAACAGCATACCTGTAATTAACATAACGATGTTAACAAGTAATTAGACCCAACATACTGTATATTGCATTAATAATATTTTAGTTGTCAGCTTTTATTATACTATTGTAAATGGTGTATACTGTATAGAGGATAACCTCAAAAAAAAAATCAATAAATTTCCACGTACGACAGTGTGAAGAGGACAGCATTGCACAGCACACATAGGTAAACTGACTGCTTACTGAGTTGATTGCTCAAGAACTGTGATGCTGAAGAATGCACACTAATAACTGTGCACTAAGAGAATGTGTACGGAAAAAAAAAATGGCACGAGTTTTGTTTCCTTTCCATATTACTTTCCATATCCACCACCACCATAGCCTCCACCACCACCACCACTGCCTCCACCACCACCAAAGCCTCCACCACCACCACCACTGCCTCCACCACCACCACAATAACCTCCACTACTACCATAGCCTCCATTGCCACCACTATAACCTTCACTACTACCATAGCCTCCACCACCGTAGCTTCCACCACCATGGCCTCCACCACCATAGCCACCACCACCGCCACCATAGCCTCCCCACCATAGCTTCCCCCACCATTACCATAGCTTCCACCACCACCACCATAGCTTCCACCACCACCACCATAACTTCCACCACCACCACCACCATAGCTTCCACCACCCCCACCTCCAAGGCCCCTGTCACGAATTTTCTACATTGTAACGTTATGTTGGGTAAGTCGTGACATCGTCCCATAAATTTGAATTGTCTGTTGGCGTGGTAGCCGTTACACGCCGGCGCGCGCACCTCCCACGCTCGTCGCGCTGCCGATTCAAATCAGAGCTCAGTCGGACTGTAGACACGGCGGGACGCGGGGCGCCTTTCTAGGCTCAGTGCTTTCTTAGCGTTTTCAGATTTCAGCTTGTATTGGCGTGTCTCCTGCAGCCCCACCCACTTTGGTGATCGTCACAGCAGCTCTGTTTCATCCATACCGATCAGTATTTTCTGGTTTTTTCCTAGGCTAAGCTTTTTGAAATATTTAGCCGTTATCTGAGTGTTTGAGCGAGTGAGTGGATTCCTTTATTTGATTTGAATTTCATGTAACGTAAATTCATTTCTTTGTAATTAATAAATTCACAGTTCTTTTCTTGAGCTTTGTTAAAGTTTATTAACTGTGTTTGATTACTCCACTCTATTATTTAATACAGTTTGCTACTCTGCGTTAGCACAACTTTTGAATTAAATCACGGCCGGTACTTAGGCCAGCTTTGACATCACTTTTTAAATCCGTTGTGCTAGCTAGGAGTTTGGCTCAGCCAAGAGCCTGTTATTATTATTATTATAATTTTTTTTTTATTGTTGGGGGGGGAGAAGAAACTTTCTCGTAGGCCAACGGTACAATATTGCAGCCCAATAGAGCGTCTAGTTCTCTGCTGCGTGCCGTTGAGGAAGTTTGCAATTCTCGACCCTAGAGAATTGACATAGCACACTTAGCTATACATTGTATACCAATTATACAATATTTCATTATTTCTTGGGAATACTTAAATTTCCCCTGACATCTGGCGACACGCCAGAGTAAAAATCTCATTTTCCCCTGACAGCCCCCACCACCTCCACCACCATATTCACTACCACCACCACCATAACTTCCACCACCACTACCATAGCTTCCACCACCACCATAGCTTCCACCACCACTAACCTATCTTCCACCACCACCGCCATAACTTCCACCACAACCACCACAGCTACCACCACCATAGCTTCCACCACCAACGCCATAACTTCCACCACAACCACCATAGCTACCACT
>JAGKTI010001440.1:15978-38032 GCA_018397915.1 Birgus latro | reverse complement strand
TCCACCACCACCTCCATAGCCTCCTCCTCCACCACCACCACCACCATAGCTTCCACCACCACCACCTCCATAGCCCCCACCACCACCACCATAACTTCCACCACCACCACCACCATAACTTCCACCACCACCACCACCATACCTTCCACCACCACCACCATAACTTCCACCACCACCACCACCATACCTTCCACCACCACCACCATAACTTCCACCACCACCACCACCATAGCTTCCACCACCCCCACCTCCATAGCCCCCACCACCTCCATCACCATATTTTCTACCACCACCACCACCATAGCTTCCACCATTGGGCTCTGGGCTGGGCAGGGCCAGGGTACAGAAGCCGACCGCCACCATTATCACCAACACCTGCAGGCCATTGAACAGGTATTAGGCATTCAGTAACAAGGAGCATTATTACTCACTTACTATTAATTGTTCCGTATTGTGTCATGGGCTTTAATCCATTCTAGGCGCTGATAAATATACTTCACATGATCAGCTTGTAAAATTATAATTTTTCTAAATCAAACAGTACAGGTGCGCTAAATCTAGGCCTAATACTGTGACTCATTTACGGCGTAGGTAACTGACTGTGCGTGATATGATCATGTTGGAGTCAAATGCAAGCTGTAGTGGTGCTGATCGTCGTTTAGTCGTCAGGTGAACTGTGTTGCAACATGCCTTCACACCAGCTATATACTGCCGACGCTGTGGATCCACCGTCACTAACTAGGTGCTCTCCCATCCTGAAGGGTAATATCACCTCCTACTCGCCACTGAATTATGATGGGTTTTCTGATTTGCAAAACACATGTTGCATCTCCAGTTTTTTTTCCCCCCAATACACTTCTCCGATCCTTTTGTTTTTATACCTCCTGATATTTTATGAAGGCTTTTATCAAAACCATCAGATTATTTAGTATTTTTTATGTAGGTGAGTAAATAAGGCTCGTGATCATAAAAGTGTACGGTGACTAAGATATTACTAGACTAACTGTATAAATTACATAAATTTGATATAATTCATTTTTATTATACCTACAGTATTATCAGATGACATTAAAATCACTTACAGAATGAGGTTAAAAAATAGAGTTAAACTATAGCATTTAAATATTGACTGAAGTCAATAAAGGCATAATGATAAGACAATTTTAACAAATACTTAAAAATCAATTACTCTAATACTTAAAAGACTAAGCATACAAGAAAATCTGCAGAATATCACAGTCATACCGATTCATTCCTCTACATACGAAAGACTTACCTCCTCTCCATTAACTCCTTCAGCCAGAGAGCATCATTTATATATTGTTCTTATAAGTTTCAGACCACAGTATATTTCCTGCAAGGGATTTTTCAAACTTGAGGAGATAGATGCTGACTTCATCATCACGGGACTCTCCTATGCCATATAAAATAATATGATACCAGCGGGAAAATACAAGAATAAGTCATAATCGTGAAAGAGTTAAAAAGCTTCACCTCAGTGCTTAATATGACTGAAAAGAACATACTGAAAGACGTGCCCAGTAATGATGCAAGTTTTTTCATGAGGGGTAAATACAAAACTACCACATGTTTGTGAGTTGTCCAAGAGGTGATTCGCTGATCTTCCATTTTCTTGTCCCGGAATTCTAACTACCCCTATTTATAAGAAAATGGTTATGCTGATGAACTGCATGGTTGGCTGTGGGAAAAAAATCCTCATCATCATTTTCTCCCTTATTTTCTTCCACATCACACTCCGCATCACTGTCGTTGTCCTTGATAATAATCATCGTCGTCGTCCTTGTCGTCTTCAGTCTCTGCGGGATCACCTGCGCCCTCACACTCACCCTCGACCCCACCTTAACAAGGAGGTCTTCAGTCTGTAATCAGAGCTCTCTCCGGGGCTGTAATTCTGTAAACTGAGAGGGCTCCCTAACGCGTCTTCCTTATCAGCTTGTTTCTGCATGAAGCTAATTGACGGTCACTAGTCTGCTACTCATGCACATTTCGTCTACGCGTAAATCGATTTTGAGTTTTTTTTTCCTCCTAAATAAGAGACATATTTACTTAAAAGTACAGCAAAAGTGCTTCTTGCCTTTTTGTAATGACCGGTAAATATCTCATGATATTTGGTCCAACATCCCCCCTCTCCCCCTGCGTTCCCTACCCCCACCCCTCAGAAGATATGAACATAGAGGTTTTATTTGTTTTCGATGACACCAAGCATCACCGTTAAAGGCTAGGAAAAAGCATCTGTGCAAAATTTCATGAAAATTTTTTGACAATGAAGTTCACTGGATACGCTCAGTATGAGGATCATGACTGACAGTGGAAGAAAATTATAGGAATGGTGATTAGTTACTGATTATATATGAACTTGCCAGGTACAATGACTCACTGGGTTTGACTGAAGTAAGGGAGCATGGTGCAAATTTCAGCATATCATTGCTGGGGTCCTGTACATGGACGACGTCAGCTGGGATGATGGGAATTTCTTTAGAGTAAAAGTCCCTAGGCAGTATGACATGAGGGGGTCAGGGACATAAACTGGTAAACCCGCAGGTTTTACACTTTATCAGAAGACAGTTTTATAGGGCCTTGGTAGATTTTGCGGTAAAGATACGCTGCTAAGTTAGGGTCATTGTGGGTCGTGCACTTGCTTGCAACTTTTTCACAATATAGTCGGTGGTTGACTCGGTTGAGAGGTGGCCTGCAGTCCAGATTAACCCAGGTTCGAATCCCGGCTGGGGCAATGAACAGCTTAAGAAATTGAATTTCATAAAGCAGACGTTACTTACCCAGCAGAAGACCGGACAACATGTAAAAATACCCCCACTGATACGATTACACCTGCCCTTTGTGAGACAGTCCCAGCATCTATTCAAAATGGACAGTGGGTGTCAGTGCCGAGGTGGTGACATATGACATATGGAAGTGTATGGAATGTAGGAGGACTTCTGGACCTTGGGAACATGCTGCGAAGCCTATTCCTAGAGTCGAGCATATAAAAAAAAAAAAAATCAATCATTTCAATAACTAGAAACTTTTCCCACATTGGGAGACCCTATGAGCAGTGTATGCGTACCTCTTACATACAATTGTCGTAAGTTAGAAGCAAAGCATTTGGCCGCAACATGATGGTTCTAAGGCTTTTAAAACCCAAGAATTAACTCATTTGTTGGCTGCCAGTCCTTTATAAAGACCGTGAAATAAAATGCTACTGCGTCTGACATCACAGACGGTTGTATTGTCGGTAAAATTTATATAATTTGTATAAAATAGGATGAAATATTGATTGTAATATATGGAAGTAAAAATGTACGCGTTAAAATTCACGAGTAAGCATCTGTAGACGTAGAACTTTCCAGTAAGAAAACAGGAAGAGGTCCAATGACATTAATTTTGAAACTGGTATTAGTTTTCACATAACTCTAAAGCATACTTACGAAGCTATTTTTATGCTACATTTTCATGAGGTAATAAACTGTAGTTTTGAATCAGTAAATGATTAAAGCAGTAAGTGGCAGATCCGACTATTATCCGCCGCCACTTTTATTATCCGCGCTCTCTTCGTGGAGAGCGTGTTGGGAACATCTAACCCTGGACGCTGCTCAATCAAACACGACCCCACAAGCCACGATACCGACTTCACTAAGCACCACTCCGTTCTGGAGCTAAGGCATTTCTATCTTTTGTGGCCAGTAAATAGGAGTGAATTGTTTAAAACAGGGAGTATATAAAATAGGTAGGATCAACCATTTAAAAGTTATTACAAGAACTGAGTCACTGTCCTCGGCCTTGGGAGTTCTTGAAGAAGAATTCTGGCTAACAGAGATTACCGATGAAGAACACCCGACCACCACAGAACTTTGACCACCCTAAGGACATCTTGGTAACACTTTTTGGTCTGATCTCCAACTTCCTTAGATAATGAACACCCAGTGGGTACCATGGTAAATTTATTTAAACGACGTGGAGATTCATTTGTGGGTTTTTGAATACTCCCTCGTGTGACATTCTATGGGTCCGTTGTTGGTAAAGAGGTTACTTTCTTTCTCAGGTGTCCCTCTCTCTCCCTTTTTAGAACATGGCTCTATTCATGAGAGCTCTATCCCTGTCTATATTGATGGATCAGTGACTAATAATGGAGTAGCTTGTGGTGTTGTCTTCCCTTCCTTCGGTTGGGGAGGAAGCGTTCCTGATACGGCTTCAGTATTAACGGCGGAACTGACTGCAGTTTTACTTGTCCTCCAAATCATTTTCACTCTCCCCCAGTATATGTGTGTGTGTGTGCGCGTGTGTGTGTGTGCGCGTGTGTGTGTGTGTGTGTGTGTGTATGTGTGTGTGTGATTTTTAGTGACTCTTACAGAGGTCTATCTGCACTGGAATCTTTTAATACATCTCATCCACTGGTTATACCAATTTAAGTGTGGCTTTTTGTCCCTGGCTTTAGTGTCGGTTTTTTTTTTTTTTTATTCTTCCAAATGTCCGGAAATAGGTGGGCTGATCTGCTGGCTAAGGCAGCAGCGCCTCGCCCTCCTCTTTCTCTGGGATGCCATCCTCCTCTGCATCGGCTGCTTGCACATTATTTTTACTCTTTTATTGCTATACGGATTCGACGTTGTTTGCATGACCACTGGAATGCCGTGGGGTCTAACAAGATGCGTGCTGTTTGTGGCAAGGTGGGCTCCTTCACTTACCGAGTCCTGTCTCGCCTTTAGGAGCTGCTTTATGCCGGTTGCGAATTGGCCACACAAGGTTCTCTCATGGCGGAACTCCCCCTCCGTTCTGTGAGAATTTCTTGGTCCCCCTGACTGTTCGCGCTTGCTGGCGGAAAGCTCAAGTCTTGGGGATTTACACCGTCAGTACCTGTGTCAGCGCGGGACGAATGATGTCTAGTCTTTCGTCGGTGGCTGGGGAGGGGGCCTGTTGTACGGGAGTGGAAACCTTCAATTTTGTGGCGGTAGTGGACTGCTTCATAAGATTTAGTAGTGTGTTTAGTTTTTTGGTGTTCGGTGCTTCTTTTTGGTGTTTTTAGTGATTTTAGTATGTTTTGATGTTTTTAATGTTCATATTTTTACTTGTGTTTTATATTTTTTGCCTGTTTTTTATTCTTTGTTGTTGTCTTTTACCTTGATCTATGGCGGACTATCATTCTCTCTCTCTCTCTCTCTCTCTCTCTCTCACCGAGTTATACGTATTCCTCCAACTGTACTCTATTCAGTATTTTTGTAGTTAGAAGATAATTTATATTTGTAGTTACAGGATAATTTATTTTATTTAACCATCTAAACCTTTCCAGTGCAAATCAAATTCCTATTTACTTATCCTGCTTAGTGAGAGAGAGAGAGAGAGAGAGAGAGAGAGATCCTTCACATACTTCTTTACTGCTGCTTCAACAGTCACTTTTGGCATTTCGGATACGTAGTCAAAGTCACCCCGAAATCTTATCTACTTTTTTGCGGCCATTTCTATTCAGGTCCTAAATCATGAAGGCGTACCGAATTTTGTGACTTTCTTGTTTCGTCTTTATTTTCCCTCGAATTGTTTTCTTCGGCCTTTATGATTACTGGTTTATCAGTTACTGTTACTGCCTTCATCCATTACCTGGTCTTCAGCTAAGTATTTGGCCTGTCGCTCTTCCTTTTAAGTTTTATTTGTAGTTCTTTAATTACCTGTTTTACATTTCCTTCTATGTACTCGTTAACCCACCTCAGTAGCAGTATGTGGGACAGGTAAATTTTACAAATGTCTCACCCAAGCAACACTAAGACAATCTGTGCATTAAATTTGATAATACAACCTGATCGCTCCTAGATATATTTTAGCACACCCTAGTCGTGAGCAGGTGTATGATCAGCCATATTCAGATGGTCAATTCCTTGCACTGAGTGGGGGCAGTAAATTAGTGGAACTTGTCATATTAGATTAGAGGATAAACCATAATCCCAAACACTGGAATAACTTACTGTGGTTGTACTTGGCTGTCACATGACTGTGGGATATGAAATCTGCACGGCAAGGCAAAGTTGCATCACGATACTGTATTTCCATTTGGGTATTATAGAAATATATGTAAAATAATATACTTTATTGTTTGTACAAGCCATGCATTGTACTTTTGTTAGGATCATTCTGAAAGAGGAAATATGAGTACTGTCAGTAGGGCAAGATACAAATGTTCAACGTTGTGGTGATGTTCATCACATCTTAGTCATAATATACATAAAAATATATGAAAATGTGATACTGCCACTCACACTAAAACAAAGACCAAATATCCCTATATATGTGACGTTGTGTTATCATTTTAAACACTATCATCGCAGGCAGCACTTGAAACTTAGCAAAGATTACTCTTAATCCTTCGTGCCTAATGGAACGGCACTACCCTACTCTTCTATTTTTCTCAGAGTTGCATCACATGAATGATTACGGAAATGAACTTGTGGGTGTTTATGCTTGTTCGTTACCCACCGTATTACTTCCCGTATCCTCCGCCGCCACCACCATAGCCTCCACCGCCACCACCACCACGGCCGCCGCCTCCATAACCTCCGCCTCCACCACCATAACCTCCACCACCGCCACCATAGCCTCCTCCGCCACGACCGCCACCTCCACCACCATAGCCTCCACCACCGGGCTCGGGTAGGGCCAGGGCACAGGCGGCGACCACTACCAGCATCACCAACACCTGCAGAATTTAAGGATATAGAAGGCACGTTGGAAAAATGAGCAATAGTGTTCATAATTCTTCGTAGCTCCTTATGGGGTCGAATTTCATGCGCCTACAAGCAAGTTCTTTATTACCATTACGCACAAGCAGGTAGTACAGCACAATAAAGGCCTTCTCCTGTGTCTAAAATAGAAATCAAGTTACTAACCGTGCGTGAGGTGGCCATGTTGGACTCAGATACAAGCTGTGGTGTTGATCGTTTGAAGTCGTCAGATGAACTGTGCTGTTACCTGCCTTCACACCAGCTATATACTCCCGCACCTGTGACATCAAGGACATTCACCCTCCAGAAGTGCTGACCTGGCAGACTCAGACTCTTGCACGTCATACTGTTACATTGGTTTCCCATTATCTGGTGACACGTGATCTCCAGTATGTTCGTCATGCACTTTAATATCTGAAATATACATTATGTAATACTGAATTCTCTGTTGGTCCAGAGTGTTATGTGTTTAATTAGACAGTTATTCGAATGCATGCAGTAAACTGCTCGTAAGTGATCTTTGTTCTGACATGGCATGTTACACAAAGCAGAGTTATGATCAGTGGCATGAAACATTACCCTTTTTTTAAGCAGCAATGCGTCCATATCGCTATCTTCAATAACCTCAACTAAGTTCTTTCAGTGTTCCACATCTCTGAAACATCTGCTTACTGCTAATCGTGGGACTAAAATACACCCATTTAACGTTACTGCTGTGATGCGGGACTCTTTGCGCAGCTGAGAACAGTACCATCGTTGTCCTTAATAGGTGAACAATAACAAAACTATAACTTACTATCCCGAAAAGTTTTGAAGGACTGTGAAAATTGATTCACTGTATTTCGAAATCATTGCGCACTGTCTCGCTGCTTTCTCTTAATGCAGTGAATCAGTATTTATGTCCACAGTTGTACAAACGATATGTACTCGTATGTCAGTATCTTCAGTTCACCTGTTTCAGGACACCTGTTTTATCTTGACGATTGGATTGGCCAAAAGGCTAATTCTTTTGTGCTATATTCGCCTGATGAAGGTATTTAGTATATGTATGGTATTGCCTGTGAGCTGATCCGGAGAATTTCAAAAGCTCGAATGAGCATTCGAATGCACTTCCTTATCTGCAGCGAATTAAACAAAGATGACGTAATAGGGCAAAGAGAGAAGTATATGGATGGAATAGTAAGAACAGCGAGGGGAGGATACACGGCTGGACAACTGCTGCAAATGACAGAAGATAGAGAGGTGTGGCATTCCATGATCGCCAACGTCTGTAGGGGCACGGCACTTCGGTAAGGTAATAGGGACTTCTTTGACGGAATTTTGCCTTCCCATAGCGGAGATGTTGTCTAACCCAGTGATCTGCAAAGCTTCATTATTTAGTTGCAATTATAGCCTACTATACAGAAATTATACTGCAAGATGAAGGTAAAACATGTCTACATATTTTCAGACGTTTCTATGCATTTTCGTATATCATCTCCACAGTATTCCTTATCAGCCTCCTTCTCTCACTTCAACTCTGGGTTGCCACTCATTTGCTCAGATTGTTCAGCTTTTACCTGCACTATGAAGAAAGCTACCTTCCCTGTCTATTTCTGCTTTTATTCGTGGTAAATATATTTTATCTTCTTCTTTAGTGGGTTCCCATAGCCAATAAATATTCGTTTTATCTGTCCATCTTTCAATATTTCATAAACAGGGTCACTTATCAGTTGTGTAAGTTACATCAATGAGGTTATAGTATTCAGTTATCTCTGAGTATAGCATTAGACCCTTACAGATGCCAAGCTGAAAGGCCATCACGCACAAAGATAATATTAGCTAACACGTCATCGTGAAAGTTCGTCCAGGGTCAGGTTAAATATTCAGGGTATATAATTTGCTGAATTATAGATTTTCTGTACCAAAAACCACAAAGTAGTTACAATGCTTCCTTACTGGGCATGGCTGATTAGTTCTGTGTGTGTGTGTGTGTGTGTGTGTGTGTGTGTGTGTTTTAACTAAGGGCATTTTTCTGCTCCAGTTAACATGCCCTGTAAGCACCAGGTTTTAACAGTTCATTGATATTAACTGTTGATGCAAGGAATATTGATGATCGAGTGGTACTGTTTTATAAGAAGGGCAAAGTATGTCACTTTTTTGTGCACTCATTAAAAAAAAAAATGGCACTCTTTTAGCATGACAAAATTTGACATTCCAGTCGAAAGCTCTGAATCAAACGTCTGGATTAACGTGTCTGGTTGGTTTCCTTTTTTTTTTCTCTCCCCTTAGGGCTTAATGGCCATCACCTTCCTGGGGGGTATTAGGCCAACCAGATGTTAATGATGAATGAAAGCCATCTCTCACGCCGCACCTGCTCGCCCATCTACTGGAGCAGTCAAGGAGGGAGCATATGATAAAAAGCTCGCAAATCGGCCAGACGCACCTACACCCCCGGACGATCAGTACAGGTCTGATCTCCTCACCCTGGTCCTTGAAGTTCGTATTCATAGTGGCATCGGAGGCTTCTATCACCGCATACTAAGCAGTTTGTTTTGCTTATTAGTTATCACTTTTACGCTACTCGGAGAGCTTGGGTATCAACCAAGTTAATATGCATTATAAACGAGATGTTGATGTGTAATGAGCAGAATAAATCACTGTCTAAGAAGTGTTACAAAGAAAACGAAGCCGCTGCTCATTCGATGCTCAAATTGTCCAGTTGAAGCAACACATTCCTCACATACGCAAATCGAGAACCGTCTGTGGTGAAGCCTGTCTTAAAACAAACTATGCCTACTGATCCCCCAAACAGTGATGTTGTCACCTTCGTCAACCTGGTGATATACCATTCTCAGTTTCATAATCCATGCACTACTACATTCACGTATCATTAACGTGGTAATATTATAGCAGTACTATGATACATACTGAATATACTTTACGTGAGTTGGTTATGGAGTGTCGTATATACTGAATACAGTTTGTCATTAACCAATCTTAAAATGCTAATGGTGGCCGTCATGGTATCACTAAGTGTACGGAAAACCTAAGGTAGTAACTTTGGATACGATGGGTGCCAAGCAGACAAATAGCACTTTGATTTCTATATTGTCTAGTGGATGATGCTTCGCTGTTTTGAGATCTTCATTCGAGAGTTATGTTCATTGCAGGGAATTATTCGTTATTCACGACATACAGCCACGGGAGTTCTACTGTATCGAGAGAGAGGGAGAGAGAGAGAGAGAGAGAGATTGGGGCAGGGGAAGGGAGGGAAGGGAGGGGCGGAGATTGAGGGAGGGAGGGTCAGGCGTACCAACCCTTGCCATGTAGTCACGGCTCCTGTGCCAGTGATAGTTGCTAAGGGCATCGAAGCAATGAGTGCCGATAATTATTTCAGTTGGTGTACCTGACATTAGCAAAACGTTATCACAGCCTCTAGGAAACTTTTGACCACTGAGAAAGAAGCTTGCACCCATAACTGCCTTTCAACATTTTTGCAGTTGATGTAAATTTTGGATTAGCTGTTTTTGTTAATGCCTGTCATTCACTGGATGACACACAACATTACCAACCATACACCATTGGCGTAGATCCTGCTGGTGGAGTTGGGGGGATAAATTCCCCATACAACTGGGTGCCGGGGATATCCAGTTTATTTTTTCCCTCTGTACTTCAAGTATTCAGAAATAAGTGCAGTGTTAAACAAAATTACCCTCAATTACTAAATCTGACAGTACAGTTATTTTCAACAAGAGTAAATCTGAAACTGCAGAAAATAATATAATATCAGAAAATGTAAATTTAACCAATGCAGCAAGCAAATTTGTAACAATACCTTTAGTCTGATGAGTAGTGCCAGTTTTCGGTATAAACACTGAGTCGTGCTATTTTCTTGTCTTCGAGCTGCTTGCATTAAAATTATGTCTGTTTTAACAAGGTTACTATATAAGCAGCTACATCAACACACTTTCTCATTCAGTAGCCCTTTCTTCTCTCTGCATATAAGGACTTTTTAGAAACAAAAGTCGTTACCCCTTCCCAGTAATCAGAATAAATCTACGCCTATGGTATACACAAGCATCCATCCATAATTCTGAAACTGTACCACTCTTGAAATCAGGAAAGCAGGGCTAGGCTATTTAGTGCAACCATTTAAGTAAGGGCGATGTCACATATTCTTGAGTGGTCATTGGCTGAACAGGCAGCTCCAACTAGCCTTGAACTCTTAACCCTTTTGTGCCATTTAAGGCAAAAGTGACTTGGCACTACAACTAAGGAATATTATTTGAGAAGGAAGCCCCAACAACCCGTGGACAACACTAATCGGCGACATCTGGTTCGAACTCAGCTGTTGTGAAGTGAATAAAGCAAAATAATTTTGATATGTCCGTCTCGAAAGCATGACTTACATATAGTACTGATGTGAACATCAGTGACTTTGATATATATAAAAAAGCGATGCAGGGCTGAGGAAAAATTGGACACTATATTACTGATCCTGATATCTCAGGCATAACTTAGGACATGGTAAACTTCCTGCATTGAGAGGGCAGCTTCCTGGCTCATATCCTACACAAAAATTATCTTAAGCATACAGAAATAGTTGATCATATAACAAATACAATAACTGACATGAAAGAAGATGCTGTGACTCATGGCAACAAAGCACAGTGACATTAAATTTATTATGAGGCCCTTTGAATGCACCGTGCGTTGGGAAGTGTACATGTGTATCAATTAATAGTACTCATATGGAATATTATAAAAAAATGTTTACTTTCAATATTTTCTGAACATTTATCCCACCCTCAGTACCATTAAGAACCATGGTCATACGAAAAATTTCCGGTGTCTCTTGCTCTGAAGCAGTCCTGATCCCTGACATTGTTAATTGCTCCATTGTCCCTTCCGAATTAGGACATGCGCTAATGGGATTCTGTAGTGGATTTCAGGCAGGGTTAAGGAAATAGCTAACAATGTCAACTCAAGTCGATTTAGTGAAGTGACCGAGTTTCTGTGGTTTCTAACAATGAAACTCTTGTTGCTGCAGAAGACTAGTATAGCTAAGCTGTTGACGACATTCTGGTATAGAATACACTCATATAAAGTTGTTACATTTTATTCTAATGGTACATTAAAATATTTCGCTGCGCTCTGTTCTTCCAGGAAGGGCAGGCAGCTGTCTGAAAGCAGAAATAATATTTTTGTTAGTACGGAGTGAAAAAAATATGTATATATTGTCAACAACAGGCGCCTTGCTTAGCGCACACTAATCAGGTCTACCATATACTGTGCCCAGTTCTTGTTCTCACAAAATTCTATTTGTTAAAGATCTTCATAACTCTGCGTAAAATACATCAAGTTTGGAATATATTGGGGTTCTAAGATTCTACCCCCATTTGTTTGTTTTAGTGTAGAGTCGAGTATTTACTATAGGTCATTTTGTCATGTATAACTAAAAATATGCAGTGAATTCTTGTACTCTGATTGATGATTGCTTTACATGAGATCTGGTTTGTGGTTTAATCTACGGTTTCCATCCAAGTTTTAGTGTTTATCGCCAGCTCACTTAGCTTACCAAACAGAGCAGGTGCTTAACAATTTACAAGTACAGTAGAAGCTTATACCTCCTTTCAACGCTGCATCTCATCCTCTTCAACCATAAGATGTACTATTCATTTTAATCATGCTATCGCCCAGATGATTACATTCAGATAAGTATATAGTTATTGTGTTGGAGGTTGCATACACCCTATATTAACCCTTTCGCCATCAGAAACTCGTTATACCATCAGGAAAATGAAGGAAAAGTCAACAAACGAGAACAATATGTCGTCGATTCACCATCGTGTCGACAGGTGCATTTGTCTACATCCATCCGCCCAGTTATCAACATACCTCCCTACTCCTTTCGCGAATCCTCCTCACTCATGGACACCATACACGTTCCTATACGGTCCTATTTCCATGGATCTTACTCTTGATTTCTCTCATACCTATACCATACCAAACTCTTACAGCCATGCTTTTATATGGGTATTATACCACCTATATTTTAACTTGGTGTAAATCGTCATCTCTTCATCTTCAGTAAACAGGGTACAAGAGATCAGTACTAGAATAGTGCTCATCATTAAAAAGCGCTGTGAGATGAATCCACAGTAAAATGATCAACAAATTTTATAGCATATATGTAGAGTTGAAGTGGACGAACTATTCCACACCTTCATTCACTCCTTTTGCAGTTTTCATACAGTATTCAGATGCCTTCCTTGTACCAGTTCATAAGAGGCTACAGTATACAGTATATTACTTTATCATCTTACCTTCTTACTTCCCGTATCCACCACCACCGCCACCATAGCCTCCACCACCACCACCACCTCCGCCGCCACCATAGCCTCCACCACCACCACCACGACCGCCACCACCATAGCCACCACCACCACCACCACCACCATAGCCTCCTCCTCCACCACCATAGCCTCCACCTCCCCCACGGCCTCCACCACCGCCACCATAGCCTCCTCCACCACGACCACCACCACCACCGTAGCCTCCACCACCGGGCTCTGGGCTGGGCATGGCCAGGGCACAAATGCCGACCGCCACCAGCATCACCAGCACCTGCAAGGTAATCGGAAGAAAGCCAGCATTTAGTTGGAATGTACATTATCAGTGATAGTTTCTTCTATTAATAGTTGGTCCACGGCTCCTCAAAGGCTTAAAGCTTCTGTGTTCATGGACTTAAATATGATCAGCATCTGAGGTTCTTGTTTCCTACAATCAAAAAGCCCACTACAGGTGCCAGATTAAACCCTTCTACTGTGACTGACCTATAGGGCAGGTAACTAACCGTGCGTGATGCAGTCATGTTGGAGTCAGACACAAGCTGTGGTTGTGTTGATGGTCACTTGTCGTCAGGTGGACTGTGCTGCCACTTGCCCTCACACCAGCTATATACTCCTGCACCTGTGCCATCAAGGCCGCACATCTGGCTCAAGTGCCGAGCTGGTGCTCTCCCAACCCTGAAGGCTGACACGAACTCTGCATGTCATAGTATTACGTTGGGAGTCCCATTATTTACGTCATGCAAATTTTTCACGCACGGTACTCTGCGTAATCTCGGCTGTTATGCATCAACCTTGGACTAGAATAGGAATTTAAAAACTACCACCTGTGTTGAGGGTGTGGAGATAAAACGGAAATGTTTTTTGGAATAGGGATTAAGATAAACCCAACTTGACAAAAGCAGGAGGTTCGAGTATTTCTTTAAACCAAAGTGCTGCGGACGGTTTAGGTTTGACCCGTTATCCAGTAGGCCTGGGTTCTATTTGTGATGGGTGTAATGCATATACAAATGTCCTATGAACCGTTTGCAAAACTTCAGGAGGCTATCCTTGGGAAAATTTTGAACCAAAAAAAAAAAAAAAATGCTACATCAAAATGGGTCCAACTCTCAGCCCTTACGAGGATACAACTACTCAAAACACATGGTCTCCCTCAAAATTCACCCATTACGTCATCGGTAACTGTATTTTCGTAACTGTTGAAAAAATTTATATGGCATTAATACTCAGAATTAGCCCAAACCTAATCTCTTGAAATTTTACACATGTCTCACGGAACGCCCTGTACATCGGACCTGGATTTTCCTCAACAGGCTTGAAATAAAGTGACTAGACCGAAATGAATATGACTAGACCGCAAGGATGTCATTCGTGGGCCTGAATAAACCCTGCTCCTCTAAATGGACCTATACTTCCATCTGAATATGGCTGAAATAAAGTAGAATGACGGAAATAGATTTAAGCTGACCTGCAGGGACTTGGCTGAACCTGAATTGATCTTCTTAGGTCCAAATGGATGTGAGGGTCCTGAGTGAACGTAGCAGAAGCCGCTTGATTCGACCTAAATGAACCTGATTCGACCGAAATGATCCTGTTTCGACCTAAATGAACCTAACAGGGCATGAATGGCCCCGAATGGACCTGAAATAGCCAAACAACAAAGAGAGGGATATAATGGGCCTGACTAAACCCTGAATGAGCTTAACCGGATTTGATTGAACCTAACTGGACCTGAATTTCCCTAAATAGAACTGAAATTACATAATTATGTTGAACTGATGATGCATCGTTTTTTTTTCACTGTTATACTAAATATCGTTCTTCTGGTCCCATGTTGAAGATTCTTTTTTATGATTGCTTGTGTGTAATGTTGTCTTCATAAAACATTCGTCATGTACTTCACTGCCGAAGGAGAGTAGATGATTGGATGGAATAATATGAAGAGCGGAAGTGTTTCTGACAACAGTAAACTTCTCTGGAAACTACCTCGCAAATTGGTAGCGGTCTTTCATCAGCACAAGCCGTGAATTTCGTGCTTTCCCATCTACATCAAGTATGCAACAACCATCTGTACAAACGTGTCTCTACTCTCCATCCCTCTATGGCCTCGACACACTGGCAACATGAGGTACAGCCAGTAGATTTTGCAGCACTGTAATCAATAAAAGTGGCCACACCAGGAGCGAACAGGAGCAGGCACGAACACAGGCCATCATGAATCCAAGCGAGATGAGCTGACAATTAACTTTCTCGGCTTCGTGCAGTGCTAAAAAACGGTAAGTGAGCAGCCCATAGCTGATGTTTTACTCACACCCTCCATTTAGGACGCATTCTATACCAAGGACAAAGGTATTTATTACAAATCACAGAAAGAAAACTAGAAAAAGAAAAATGTCCAACTGTAACGTTCACTCAAGCCAGCCTGCCCTCTCTCAAATTCACTCGCCCCTGCCTCCTCACTGTATGGCTGTGACCTAATGCAAGAACTCTTCAAAAACTCATTAATTCCTTAAATTACATGACATATATATTTCAGTCTTTTTCTTTTTGTCAACATTACATGATTTTGCTAAATTTGGAAGAACCATTAGTGTTTGTGAGGGTAGAAGCTGTCTCCGTTATTCAATTCGCAACCCCATTCCTCTCCCTAAGGTGGATAAAGTCTTAACGTATCGTTTCATTCAGACTATGTCACTGATCTGAAGGGCTAACTGTGGCCATGGCTGCTGTCACTTTTATCACGACAAGGTTGACGTATTTTGTTCGAGTGACAGAGCGAAATGAATGATCGGGAACACTGTCAGATATAGTAGGGTGTGGACGCCTTTACCACGCACGACACCAAAGTGTGTTACCTGCAAGGCTATGAAAGCTACACTGGTTTTATGGACATCGCTGGAAAAGTTTATGAAAAAGTGATAGGTGTTACGAAGTGACTTTTCCTAAAATTGCCGACCATATTGCTGAATAACAGCGAAAAAACGCCAAACTTGTCGGAAAAATAAATTATCTAGGAAATTATTCAAGATGCAACGGACCTACGTAACATTTTTGGTAAACTTGTGGAAAATAATGTCTTATGTGGCTTTTCGCGTAATTAGCCACCATATTCCTTAAAAATAATAAAAATATCCAAATTGCACTCCAAATTGAGTTAACTCAGAAATGATCAATTCCAGAGTAAACCAACCCACATCATTAGAAAGAACATGACGAGCAAGCTTGCTTCGTCGAACACATTTCACATTTTCAGACGTGGACGCTTATAACTTCATTACGTTTTCCTTCAGTTTTTATTCTTTTATTCATGTGTTGTTTTTCATATAATGCACAAAATCCGTTTTCTTTTATGTTATATTATTGTTGTGGCAGTGACCATCTTCGTTGTCGTACCACCAATAGTCGACTCCTGTCCTCCTCATTTGGCCTCTTGATTCACGGCTATTCTCTGCAATGCTCTTGGCATCTTGAAATAGATTCACTGCTGTCCAGGCAGATTGCTGTCAGTCGAAGTAGCCCATTTCAGAGCCATTCAGATCCATCCATATTCATCAATGTCTAGCAATAGCTTTAGCGGATCGAATTATTCACTTCAAAATCAGTAACGCAATTCAAATCCATTGTGACCAAAACAGATCGGTTCTGGTCCATATGCTTGTACATTTCTTCTTGCCAGGTTAGGTCCATGTAGGCGGGTTTGACTCCAGTTACATAAAAAAAATTATCTGAGTTAAGATTTATAAGTTATAAACATCCAGTCAGATAAGTTCATGTCCCGTCAGTGCGAGTTAGTTAATGACAGTCATTCAGATTCAGTCGTATAACTTCAGGCCCTGCACATCTGTCCATGACCAGTCATGTAATTTACAATCCATTCAGAATACGTCAGACTCAGATCAAATCAGATACTGTTGACTGAACTGACGTTGATTCAGGCCCCTTCAGGTACAGTTATGTATATGAAGGTCTGCTTATATTCATGCATGTCTAATCAAGAAATTTGGCCCATGTAGCCCATTTCAGCACTATGTTGGTCCAGTTAGATTATTTTCAGTCCATGTAAAGGTGAAGTGACCGGTTTTCTGCAGTCCACTGTGTTCGTGTCCAAATGAGCCTGGAACTGCAGCAACACCAGTAACACCATCACCATCACTACCAACAGCAACAGCAACAACAAGGGTGCCCTTACGTTTTCAGTAGCCAGTTAGGTTCGTTTACATGTGTTCTGACCACTTCTTGTCCAGTCAAACGAAATCAAATACATTAAGGTTAGTCAAGGTGCGTTTAGGTCCACTCAGATCAGTTTCAAGTCCTGGCAAATGGCTTCAGATTCCTTCAAGTCTTTCGGGTGATGGAAAGGAACGTCTTCACTCGGTGGTACTTATATAACCTGACGGTGGAGCTGCCCGGGTTTACAAATTTTCTTCAGCTACGTCCCTTTTCCAGGAAAGGAAGATAATTAACTGCAGTTTGAGTCTGCAGTCCACCAGGTTAACGTACGGATAAACTGCGGGCTACAACAGTTGGCACTACTCAAGCCTTCCATATGCATTCCTACCTGCTTGGTTTTGTATCAGTCCATGCAGAGGCCAGCCAGGTTACTTTCATTCTTTCATTACATGTAAGTCACTTCATATCCCTTTAGCCCTATATAAATCCATCCAAAGCCTGGTTAGGTCCATCAGAGTTATTTCCCTGTGTTTGGTACCGGGGAGAAACGTATTCATATGGTGGTATGGGTATTACTGGGCGTTCGAGCTTCCCGGTTATACAAACCTCCCTCAGTCCCTTCTGTCCCACGAAAAATGGATGGTAGACTGTGGACTGCATCGGCCTGCAGTCCACCTAGTTCATGTCCAGATGAGCCCAGGACTCCAGCTGTTACTACTACTGCTGCTACCTACATCTCGGCCACTCTGTTAGATAGTTCAAGATCATTTAGGGCAGATTAGGCCCAGTTAGACCACTCCATGTCTTTTCAGATCATTTAAATGCCAGTCAAGTCCAGGGACATTCACTCAGAATCAGTTAGGTCTGCCTAAGTACTTTCTAATAAGTTTAGTTAGTTTTTCCCTTGTCTGACTGCTTCATAAGTTCAAGATCATACATCAAAACTGGTACATTAAGAGCAGCAAATCTATTAATGAATCAGTGCATAGTAAGTGACAGCTGTCTCCATAATTTTTTATTTAACTCAGGCCGGCAATATTCTACCTCCCTCACTCTTGGGGCATTTCAAGTCTTTTCAGATAAATACATATCAGTCAGATTCATTCCAGCCAAATGAGTCGACCCGGCTCAAGATTATGTGCCATGTGTAGTCAGCGAGCCCTTAAGCAATGATTTGCTTAAGTGGTGGAATGTGTACAGAGGAGTGGTCTGGAGAGGTTTGAATGGTGTTTTTCCCCCCAACTCTGGGCATAGGCTTCAAACCCCTTTCCCAAGGTCACCTCCTACATACCATACACCTCCACATGTCACCATTTAGGTGCTAAAACCCACCGTTCATATTAAATACATGCAAGAGCTGTCTCATACAGAATTGGTGAATTGGTATTAACGGGGGTATTTTTACATGTCGGCGGGTCTTATGATTGATGAGTAAAGTCTGCTTAATTAGATTCAGATCCTTAAACTGTTCCCTGCCCCAGCCGGGATTCGAACTTGGGTCCATTAGAACTGCAGACCACCTCTCAACTGGTTCAGCAACCGCCTCGGAGCTGGGGTTATACATTCGGAGAAGATGGATGGGTAAATAGGAGATATTGGCTAAGTAGAAGATAGCGTCCACTCCCCCCCCCAAAAAAAAAAGACGAAAAGAACAACAAATCATTCATCGATTTCATATACCATACCTTTTGTGGTGCATGTAAACAAAGCAAAAGAGTAGCCTATCACTCTAAATATACGTTGAAGAATCAGAAATCAAGGAATGTACGGAAAGGAACGTACACTCCAAATCTGCAGATGGTTTGGCCCGAGACGATTTGAGGAGCATGAATGATGTGTAAATCACTGTCTGACTCATATCAGTAAGAATGCTGTTGATGGGTCTCTCAGTTCCGTACTTTCTCTTTCTTTATGCTTGGATCTGGCCTCACCCCATCCTAAGGCGGAAGAAAAAAAAGCCAGGATGATGAAAACGACAGTCGAAAACCATGAGCAAAATCGGTATCCCCTCTCCTTTCCCCCCAGACAAAGCCTTGGGCCAACGTACGTACCTTCCACTGTCTTCCCCATCATCTCGCTGTTTGCCCACCCTCGCCCTCACCCTCTTTAGGGGGGTTTGTTTCGCCTTGAACCTAATGGAGCGTTCACCCTGGCTTTGTCAACGTTGCGGGGGGAGAGTCTGATTTTTGCTTCCTAGTGTGCAGTACAGGTAATTCTTCGGTCCCACCCGTGTGCTTTTGTTTCCTTCTGACCTCCACGCCTAACCACATAGTACTCTCTCTCTCTCTCTCTCTCTCTCTCTCTCTCTCTCTCTCTCTCTCTCTCTCTCTCTCTCTCTCTCTCTCTCTCTCTCTCTCTCTCTCTCTCTCTTTCCAGAACACTACAGTATTATTATTATTTTGTCAAGTACAGGATCAATGTCAGCCATGCATTCTAAATAAAAGGTGTAAGAAGGTGTAAAATTTTGGAAAAGTGGCTCTTTTGCCGTACTAGTTTCTTTCATATCTTTTTCGCGATATCGTAACCCAAACTGATCACTGTGCTTCAGGTGGAGGTGCACTACGAAACTATGCAGAGTGAGCGTGATATTTTCTTACTTGCATCGAATGTTCAGCTTACGAATTCAACTCATTTATTGGCTTTCCTTACTGCCCATAATGTTCTATCGATTTTGCTGCAAGTCATTCATGTTTATATTTCAGTTGTTTTCTTGGTTTATGTTATCGAGTTGAATATTATTTAGGCTGTAGTTAACTAATTTTTTCTCAGTATGGAGGATCGTACCTTGCATTTATCAGTAATAAAATCGATATACCTTGTAGGAGCCCAGTAAAGCATTTTATCAACAGCTCTCTGAAATGCCTGCCTTTGTACGGATGTATCAGCTCTGTAACCGATTTCGTTAGCTTCAGTTGATTAATTTTTTTACTGCACACCTTCATCAACATCACTGATACGAGTGAGAAACAAAACTTTACCCAGTGCTGAACCTTGTGGCATTTCGTGTGCAATATTCATTCTCACCGACAAACAGAGAATGTTTTCACCCCTGTTTGTTTGTCTGTTAGCAGGATTACTCAAAAACTAAAAGAGAGATGTGGACCAAATTTGGTGGGTAGATAGCCCATGTCCCAGGGAACAATTAATTAATTTTTGGGACCGATCCGGATCGTATTACAGATTCTGGATCCGGAAAACACCTTTTGTGAAACCATAATCAGTGATGAAAAAATCCAACCCATTATGAAGAGTGGTTTAGAAATTACGTTGCCCTTGTCAGAGAGATGCGCTCAACTGAGTGGCCCTTTAGTTTTGTTTTTAAATTCATTCCCATCAAGTCCAACTCTTTATTTGGGTTCTACAAGTCAGATATCGACAAAGGGAAGGAATAGAAAAGGTGTGAGTGGGGTGGACAAGTTCGAGGGAAGGGACTTAAGTGGGTGAGAGGGTATAGCGAAATAAAGTCTGAGAGAATGGACAATGAGATGACTGGACGGGAAAGAATCGGGTTTGATGAGTGTGAGGTTGGGAGTGGCGTGTCTGGAAATGCACTGTAGGGTTTGGGTTGGGTACGGTGAGTGGGAAGCTGGGAGGATGTGAATTGGGGTGCAGGGGCTAGATAGTGAGGTGGTATTAATGTGAGAGAAAATAGAAAGCTGGGTTACTGTGGGTGAGGAAAAGATTTAAATTTATGCCTGTCGACTGCACGAGGATCATAAAGACAGTCATTTTTATTACATTCTCGTCTTTCCCTTTACTACGACCTGCAGCAGTCGGTGAGGAAGCTGAACTGGGTGAGTGAGAGGGGGCAAGGGGAGGGGGTGAGTGTGGAGTGGGCGGTCACGTAACACTGAGGTTGGGTTTCCGCGCTGTTTACTCCTCGTTGCCACACTCCAGTCATCGGGTGACGTAATGCACTGCAACACCGCTGACAACCCGCTGTCGTCATCCTAGTGAAAAGTGCAGTCGTGAATTGAAATGTACACTCGTAAAATTTTCAGAGCGGTCATTAAATGGGGGGGAAGGTGATGGAATAGAAAGAGTGTTGGACTGTGGACTGCGGTCGAAAGTAGAATTCCAGCTGTTGTCGGGAACTGGTTGTGGATTTGAATTCAGTGTTCACGGTCTATGGTCAAGGGCTGGATCTCGGCTGTTCCAAGAAAAAAGTTGCGAATTTCAGTTCAATATCCAGCATATTCACTGCTTTCGGAGATGACCGTATATACACGTAGTAGTAGTAACATTCCCACGAATATCGCAACACCAGACATGAATATTCTAGTACGTCCCTGATATATCATAATACACCTGGTGGGTGATTGTGCCATAATGTCAGGTGACATGTGAGTTATAATGTCGCTGGTGGACTACTGAGCCTCGAAAAAGGAGTTCTAAGCCTACGTCCAAAGTCGACTGCATAAGAAATAAAAATGTGGCAGTCCCCCACTCCCATTTCTTTCTTTTCAATGATTTTTTTTTTTTAGTTTTTTATGCAAAGGGGAAAAACAAAGGCTGAAAGTCTACCGAAAGCTGTCCTGTCCAGGAAAAAATTACGAAAAGGGCCAAAATCAAGATTCATTCATCTCCGACTGGACACACAGCGTTTTTAAGACTGGAGGTCATAGGCAATGGGAAATATGAATTGAGGAAAATATTTCTCGAACTGACTAGTTGTATGTATGAGCCAGTTAAAGTATCAGTTAACTTTTGCAGTGGAAAGTTTAACACAAAACGGCTGAGAGTGCATTGTTGGGCGGGTCATGCACGCCCGCCGTATAAACAGCTCAGAAAAGTAGTGACCATTGAAGTAGTGATAGCAGAAGGAGAATG
>JAGKTI010001440.1:1383-15841 GCA_018397915.1 Birgus latro | reverse complement strand
CCCCCCCTCTCAACACACACACACACACACACACACACACACACAAACACACGAGCTCTGTATTTCAAATAGGTGTGTATAAATCCCGTCCCAAGTCAACAACTATGCAGGATGATTTATTAAAGAACAAAAAAAGAAAAGAAGTCTGAATTAAGCTTATCCCCCCCAGCCTCAGGGCAGCGGTCATGGTAGAGAAAGGAATGGCCTATACCTCACAGTAAGGTTTTCCTATTTCACTTGTCACATTATTAACTGTTCTCCTTTGCATTTTCCTCTCCTATTCTGAGTCCTACCCACCCATTTATTAAGCAGAAACAGGATTCGAAATGGAAATTGATAGACACGATATTCATCCTTTCAGTACGATGATCACAAGCTTATATTCTTGCCACCGCCTTTGGAGTTACCCCTCTGTCTTCAGGCGTCAGTGTATGGTGTGGATTGGTATTTACACGAGGCAATACTCTGACCCAGACACCCAGGAACAACCAGTTTCACTCAGGTGCAGTTACTTGGATGTGACTACAGAGAGTGACGAGCCAAATATTTTTCTGTATTCCATATACCATTTACTACGCTGGGTGGGAACCGTTTAACCAATAAAGAAAAGCCTGGTGGTCTAGTGGATTCCGGCACTCCAACTAGAATGTCTTGTAATGGTTCACGTCCAAATACGAGTTCCAGTTTATTCCTAAATTTTTACCGGTAGTGGGCGAATGACTGGTTACCACCGCTTATGAATTCTGGATCGGGTAATCTAGCCCCGGGCCCCTACGCTCTGGATGAAACCGTACAGGACTGAATGATGACCTAATGGATAGATATCTACTTTTTTTTTCGTTTACCAAAAAAAGCGAGTCATTTATTACAGTAGTGTTCATCAGTGTCAATTGTGTCATTATGCCCTTCAATGCCATGATGATCTGCTGATTTTAAGTCTCAAAGCGCCCGCCCCCTCTGAGTGAAAGTGCTGTAAACGATAATAATTAATACTGTCAACAACATGACAACTTACCACCTTAATCATAAACAAAAGATGCATGGTGATGATACAGCTGTTGTTCGTCCTCCTTTCCCTTCTTCGTTTTTTTTTTTCTTTCATGCAAGTCAGCACAACATCCAGTGCGCACAGTCAGCATCAGACGTCCTGTCGCCTCTCCTACTTTATTTTTTTTTCATGGCTTATGAAAACTAGTGCTGTGAATCTGCGACAGCCGACACTAATGACACTGATCTGTGGCCAAATAAAATGATTAGTGCAGGTTGCTGTGGATTCAGCTTGTTGATTCTCAAAGCCTGTGGAGAGAAAAGAGGAGAGGCGACAGAACTTTTGATACTGACTGTATACACATACGCTAGCGCGGGCGCGCAACGTCTTCGGCCTGAAAGGATTAAACACCATCAATATCTCGTTTATTCCTGCTTAACCACCATTGACCTCATTGCCTCATCCTGCTTCAGCTAACCACTTATAGTTTCATGATGTGCAGAGTGTCATAACATTTTATGGGTAATCTGATGAAGCACAGTTAACGTTATGACGGAGGGGAGACAAGAGTTTCTTCCACGTGAGTGAAGACCGTCAAGGACTCCATCTGGCGATGACACAGCAATACAGTACATTTTACGTGACGTGAGTACGACCTGCCTTGATCCTACCGTACACTCACTGTTTCTACCGAGTCATCGAGCTTTAATATATTGCATATGTATGTATCGGAATATACTTGCGACAGATGGCGTTCTAAGCTATTCGTGAGCACTTTTTAGGTCACGACTACCCTGTTTCTAATAATGTCTTTCGAATAGTAGTAAAATTTTGCCATTCATAAGATGCACATATTGGGAGGAAAAATACTGATAGGGAAAATACAGACCTGACATAAATGCAGCAAATAATAGATAATCATATCATTATTCAGACGTGGGGATTGTGGGTTCGTCGCTTTATTTGGGGATCTGACTAAGTTACTTGAGACTTGATTGCACGGTTTTTTTTATATTTCTCGCTGAGCTGTGTAACTTGGAGGAGGGTTTTGTTTAGCTTCTAGTTTGGGATTTACTTATGATTTTATACTTTTCCATTTCTAAGGTCCTTTATAATAATAATAAATTTGTCATGCTGACACTTTGAACTAATTATCTACCTGATGGCTTGTGGTGTACTGAAAATTCATAATACAAAATGTTAAGATAATTTTCCCTTTTTATTACTAATCCGATTTATGAATAGATTAATTAAATCATTAAATAAATGCACACACACACACACAAACACACACACGTGTGTGTGTGTGTGTGTGTGTGTGTGTGTGTGTGTGTGTGATTACAGAGCTTTTTTATGAAGCCCGTAATTGCCGCTAAGTCGAAATGAGAACAGCAAGCAGGAAAAACTGGATAATAAAGAAAATTATTTACTTCCTTGCTGTTACAACCTGGGGAATCTGACTTACCTGGACCTGCACCTCTGTCCAAATCATAATCCAGGCAAAATGATGAAACACAGCCTGCCTTCCTCTCAGAATGCTACTTATGAAATCTGCACGTTATTTTGGTTCACTGCAGATATTTCATTCAGGTCGGCAACTATAAGTTTTACACGTATCGACTGCACTGGAAATTACCCGGAGCTCTCACCTCGCCCCACTTCCTAATGATTTCACAGAGGGCCAGGATAATCTGTTTTAACCATCGGAATGTTTATTACTAACGTTGCGCTTCAGTGTGGTTGATTCCATACGTTCATATTCAGTTCAGGAAAATGTAAAATTGTTTTATAACGGGGATGTTATTTTCCTCTTTCCTATCTACCCTTTTTTTGTTTTAGATTAAGGAAGGAGATTTTTCGAACTGGAGAGCTTTGACACAGACCTACATAAATTCCTCATAGATAATAAAATAATAAAAATCTTACTAGCCTGTTTAAAATGAAGAGGATTAACAATGAGATAAATTATACTTCCTGATGTGTCCTGGCACAGAAATGTAATACCTTTCAGTGGGAAGAATGGTTTATTGTGACCTGCCCTTCTGTTTACTACACGAAGGTGGCAGAACGGCTAACAATAATCTGTTTTAACTCGTAGGTTGATAATTGTCTGCCCTTCCTTTCGGTCTGACTAATTTCTGAAGACTTTGCACAAGGCAGGATAATGCATCACCTTAAAATCCTAACAGCGAATTGTGCGTTATATTTTGCGTGATTCCAGTAGATAATATTTAGCTCTGATGAAGAAGGGGATTTATANACTGTAATCATGTGGTTTGTGTGGTATAAATATTTTGTGTGATTGGCTGAAGCATTAATGAAGGACAGTTTTCTTTTGATTGTTCGACCTGTTAGATGGAGCCAATCATTTCGACGATTTCAGTGTTGAGGGAATGGATGTGTGGCCTGTTTCACGGAGCACTTTGTATGATAGATCCAGCGTTGATATTTTCCTGTCCCTATTTCTTGTTATCTTGCACCCCATCCGTTAGTAGGAATGATGATGATGATGTCTGTGGTGGAAATGTATAGTAGCAGTCTTTAACTTTCTGATTGTCCAGGTATAAATGTATAGTAGCAGTCTTTAACTTTCTGATTGTCCAGGTATAAATGTATAGTAGCAGACTTTAATTTTCTGATTGTCCAGGTATAAATGTATAGTGGCAGACTTTAATTTTCTGATTGTCCAGGTATCGTATCTTTGGTGCGACATAAAAGATAAATGGTTGAATATTTGACTAGAAGAGTATGGTGGTTCAAATTATCTGTCAGAATTATATGAGCGAGAGTCAGAGTTCAGGTCAGATCAGTCCCAGATTTTTTCCGCGTGCACCCAGCAGTACAGTTAGGAACCTGAGTATAATTTCAACCGGTGTGTGTCGTAGGAGAAGATCTGGCCTTAAAACAGTTTGATTATCTATCGTAATGACCGACAGTATAATTGATGGGTATTAATCCCAGACTGTTTATTTCAAGTACACTCGAGGCGTTACAGTCACCAGTCATTCTTATCTTCTCTAAATTACTTGTATGTATGTGTTGTATTATGAAACCAATGACAGTACTAAACAGAATGCAGAGTGCCTTCCATACACCGACGGTAGATCTTCCTCACGTCGCTGTCTTCGTTTCATTTTTAGTGGTTGAAAAATTATACGTGCTACAGAAAAAAGAGTACGTTTCTCTTTTTAACTAATGATGTTTCTGTGTTTCAGTTAAAGATGTTTCTCCGTATGTATTAATGTAATCTTCCTAATATTTCACCTCTAGTAGTTATTTTCCAACAGGAACAAATTAATTTAACCTACTAGTTACAGACTACCCGTTAGCAAATTGTCCCAGAAAGTTTTTGCTGAGCTTGTCATTAAAACTGAGGCCGGGCTGAAAGTGTGGAGGAGCGAACGTTGTCCATTAAGTGGCAAACAGAAATTTGGTGATGAGTACAGCTATGAAAATGATGCTAGTGACTTTTTTTTTTACAAATTTAGTACTGTCCATTTGAGCTCCCCAGGTCTCCATACGTCAAGAATTCATTGTGTGTGTGTGTGTGTGTGTGTGTGTGTGTGTGTGTACGTCAAGAATTCATTGTGTGTGTGTGTGTGTGTGTGTGTGTGTGTATGTGTGTGTGTGGAATTAGTTTTTTTTCTTCAGAAGTGTCAACTGAATATTCAGATAGCGTTGGCTGTATCATGCTGTGTCTTGTGAACGAAAGAGAGAGGAACCCAGTGACACAAGCTTCTCTCCAGTCATCCCTGCAATTCACTCTCGCAAGAAGATGATGTGTTCCTGTCAATCTTTGCTGTTCTCTTCATATTTGGCTGTAGATTTGTGTCGAATTATTGTTATTTAAGTGGTTTATATAGGTTCTTATGCTCCTTTATTGTTTATATTTATCTCTTTCACTGTACATTATTTTATTAACCTCTCCGTTAAACTGAATAAAATCCTATAACGGTAGCAAGAATAATAGAAGATGTGCTAAAGGCATGAATGTTCTGTAGGGATTAAACCAAGTGTTCTAGAGGATTTCCATCGAACGGAAACCTTTGCCAGTGGAGAGAATTCAATATAAAGAGGTTTTTATATTAGACCGGAGTAAACTTAGCAGGAAAAAATATACCTGTGGTGTTAAATGTGCACTCTTGCTCGAGAAAGATGTATCTGAATAGTTTCCAGTTTTATGTTTTGAAGCAAAGGACCAAACGTAAAAAGAAGAAGAAGAAAACAGTAGCTTCTCTGAATGTTTATGCCAGCAGTTTTAATCAGTTCAACATAGAGAACTCAATACATCATATAAAACACATTATTCGTTTAAAAATAATTGCTGTGAGATAAAAGCGCACGTAGTAACAAACAATGTGATATCTTCGTTCACTTGGTTGAAGTCATTTTTGGTGGGAGTGTACCTGGAGAGGGGCTAAGCTGGGACCAAGCTGGCGTATATTTAAAGTAAAAACAATTTCAGTATGAGTGTGTAATACTTACAGAAAAAGAAAAAAATGTAATGTTGAAGTGGAGGAGGTTGACAGAATATTTAGGGTCACTGAGAGAGAATTTTTTGCTAAGTACACACACACAGACAGATAAGGACATCCACTGGCGATAGTGGGGATCAGAGGCCCACTGCGACTGTCATCTGGCCCACATTAATTATACATCAGCCACCCCTTCCCCCACGACCACACTCCCCATCAGAAATAGACAGAACCAGGAGTGGGATTCATGAACACATTTACGATCGATTCCCACTCATCAAAAGTATCCTTGAAAAGAGGTAATCGAGTTTCACCTAGCTAGGCTCATATCTCGACATCACCTATCTCTCCTTAGTTACCAGCTTAGATTTGGGCTGGGGAGAGTTACTGTACAGATGACAGGGGCACCCCTTGTAGGATAGGCTCACACAACATAACACACATAATATGGCACTCCACAGCACATGCCACATTACCACGCAGACACAGCGTCAAAGGAGTAAGTAACCTATGGGAAGATCGTAGTGAGGAAGTTGTTTGTCTGCGGTCGATGGGTCTGCTCAACCAGGCGGACCGGGGTGATGCAACAACAACTGTGATATCCCAAGAAGGACAAGGAAAGGAGGGAGCACAGTCATCCCATGTCTGCTGTTTGTCCCACAGAAAGTAAATCTGAGTTACCAAAGGAGAATTATTGTAGTCTATGCCTGTTTTCCTCCACGAAGACAAATGGCAAGACGGTGCAGAATCTTCCTTTGTCTCTAGTTCGTTCTGTAAAAGAGAAATGTGAGTAACGACAGGGAGGCAGTCGTAAATATATATGAGAATACCAGCCTCAGCCTCACCATCATCCTCTTGTCCTCAGTGTTACGTGAGAACAGATTGTGGTAACCCTTTTCATCCCGGGGAAGTCATGTATATTCAATTATTAATATATCCAGATGATTTTATTCAGCTTTGGAGAGGCTTTTTGAAATACGGTGATGAAATAAACTTCCTCTCATCCCGTCACTACAATATCTTTCCACTGAAATAAACATAATCCTCTGTCAGTTGCAAGAAGAATTGCAAAACGCGTCATGTGAGTGAAGGGGGTCAGGCTTACTTAAATACCTGAGTCATCGCTTTGCCCGTCACCGCACTCATCACCCGAGACAGCTAGACGAGGCCTCCATATTGCCCTCTATCACCCATTGTTATGTAGGACGAGGTGGAAATCAGTGAATTCATATTTTTACGCGACTGCGGAAGCGTCATTAAGGTAGATAGCCACTGTGGGTTGTTGTTGTCGCTGCTGTTGTTACTTAACGCACAGGTAAACAATAACAAGTTCCCTCCAGTGTAAGGATCCAGTGCCCTAATTTGGTAAACAGCGCCTCTCCATGGTCGGACCAGGATCCTTCTCAAGGCGAGGTGCAAGGAACTATGAGGAGGTCTGGCTCCGAGGTGGACGCCGCAGCTGTTCCTCCCAGGGTGCACAGAGCTACCATTGAGATTCATGGAAGATAGGCTATACGACCTCAACCTCTCTTCAGGTAGAAGTAAGGCAATTCCTATTGACCACACGAGGATCATTAAAGCACAGAATTAAATTTGCACCTTCAGTGATTTCGCATTTATTGAGGAAAACACACACACACACACACACACACACACACACACACACACACACACACACACACACACACACACACACACACACACCCAGAACAAATCGCTCTCGCCAGTGTAAGAAAGGGATGAAAGAAGTGCATGGGTGTTTGAGCTGAAACCAGTGACTGTGTGTAGATTTTATGATATAGCTACGTCACCCTAGCAGCCCGTGGCCCATGAATCGCTGATATCTGTGAAATATATAATATCACGCACTTCCAAAGCGGTTTTGTGCAGTCACTCTCCACTCTCGCGTAATAATGTGAATACACGATAGGGTGTGAGAAGATCGTGGTACGTTATTTTCCTCAAAAAGGTCAACATACTAACAGAGAGAATATAAAAATTTCGTGTAAAATATTAATACGTTTCTCACAGCACAGAGTTAATCATCCGATTCAGCACGCGAAAGTGTGAGTTTTGGAACTGGAAATGATCTTTACTTGTAGCCTAAACCACCCTTATTTAGGTCCACTGCTGTTGCAACATAACCCTCTGAAGGTTTTTATTCCTCTGTATCGGCCTCTGTCTCAAATTTCCCATTCTCTCACAAACACCAATTGCTTTAGGAGACCACTGCCTTGTTCTAAAATTCCCAACACTAATTTTTCCCATTGATGTGTCTCCTCACCAAATTAAATTATATTTATTCCTCAGTGGCGTGCCCTGTTGATGCAGCCCTATCCACTTAATGATTAATCCACACTTCACTTTTCCATACACATCTTGCAGGATCCATGTGGTAGTACAACACCACCGCATCGAGGGAATGGCACGCCTAGCTCCTTATTCATGTGTAAATTATAAATGGACCCAAATAATCATGTTGTTTTTAAAAGCCGAAACTGTTATTAATATGTTTTCTCGCTATTCAAGCTGGTTATTTTGTCAAGGAGGGATTTCTCGGCCTGGGCGGGCTACGTAAATCCATCATGTCTGCGTCAATAGGTTGTAAAGGGATGTTTCACGCTATTGCCTCGTGTGTTCAGCCTCTCTAGCAACAGACTTTAGCTCTCAGTGCAGACAGGTTGAATAGCTTTAAAAATTGCTGTTGTTGCTGCTGTTGTTCTTGCTGATTTTATGGCTCCAGGCTCAAGTGAACGTGAAACCGGTAAACTGCAGGCTGATATTGTGCTGCCCCTGTACTCCGAATCTTCCTTCAAGGGACAGGGAGGGAGTTGAGGACATGTCTAACCATGCAGCAGAACCAATTGGTAGACATCGGTACCACGGCAGGAAGGTGTTCTTCTCCAGTACTAAGTCACCACTAAAAGAATTATACGCTAATACTAGAAGCCCTCTCAAGATGGTATTTCACCACTCGTGTAGCCGGAAAGTTTTTTCTCGGCACATAATTTGCATCTCCACTTCTGATTTGACGCAAATTCGGGATGTAAAACAAACAAAGCCAGTCAGGCAACCTCACAACTGAAAACATTACCATTCCGCTCGCTTCGCAACGCGGGTGGTAAGCGAGCGAAGTGGTAATGTTTTCAGTTGTGAGGTTGGCTGGCTGACTACGTGTGTGTGTGAGTAAACAAAATATCTCATGAATGGCTTCATCTATCAACATGAAACTTTCAGGGTATCAAGACATGAACAAAATCTTGGACGAGATCGAAAATGGGCACTCGGGGTCAACGTCAAGATCACCAAAGGTCAACCGGTTGACCCTTGGCAGCCATTTTTGGCGAACTTGACCTTGACCCTGAGTGCCCATTTTTTTTTTTTTAACTCATCCAAGATTTTGGCCATATCTTGATTCCCTGAAAGTTTCATGTTGATAGCTCAAGCCGTTCATATTTTGTTTGCTTACACACAAACATAGCCAGCTAGCCAACTTCTCAACCGAAAACATTACCACTCCGCTCGCCTCGCACCGCGGGTGGTAAACATTACCACTCCGCTTCCCAACGCGAATGGTAATTATACATTTTTACACAAATATTTAGACTGCCTTATTCAACTACTTCACCACGATGACATCGTTTATCATTTATTCCCGCTATCTCCAGGAGGATTTATTCAGCTTTGTAGAGAGATATTCTCATTTAGAGGGATCAGAGACACTTTTCCATTAAACCTTTCTCTCCTGATGGAACGAGGGTAAATTCAATACAGTAATTTAACATCAAGATGAATAATGTTTAAAAAAATATTACTGGCTGACGGGGTTAAGTATTCATTTATATGCACCATGACTTCCACACTTAATGAATACATTAGCACCCATACAGCATGGTTTCGACAGTGTTCTGTAAATTGGGTTTAGTGGTGATCACTTGCACTTGTTATCATTCCTATTATTATTCATGCGCAGCGGGGCCGGTCGGGAGGACACTGACTCGGTGCTCTAACGCGGTTATCTTTGACCCTCGCCCTCCTTCCGGGTTGGGCAGAATTCGTTAACCCTTCACGAAGATTCTATGCTCTTTTCACTTGAACGTGGCCCAAATTTTCGTCCTTTTGCAGCGTCAGATAACTCAGTGTCAGAGGAAGACCGTGCTTCGACCCTACATGCTCTCCATTGCACTCTTCTTCAATAACCTCATGTCCTAGTGAATTTATATATTTTTTTACAGCTCAACGACTCTGGGTTCAAGATGGAGAGATGGCGGTATCAGATCAAGTTAAAGTAGAAAACAGTATAATTATCCATTGTAGTTATTCCATTTGCCTTAAGCCATGTTCAGACCCAAGTACATCAATTCGCGAAAACTGGAGGAAAATTAGGTCCTTTTAAGGTCTCCTTGCTTTCAAAAAGACCGGAAAATCGTACACAGTTGAATTCAGGTCCTGTCCATGAAGCAGTGTTTCAAAAATTGTTCCTGACGATGCAGTGTTTTTAAAGATAAGATGATACTGGTGTTTCAAGTCTTTTTAGGTCCCTTTTCTTACTCCAGATGTATTCATGTCAGTTCACCTCGCTTTCTGTCATACCTGATAATGCGTGTACCAAAAATCAGCTTCATCGACGCCATGGTTTGTGAGATGTCGATCCATGTCTTTCAGGACTGGACGAGGCAAGCAGAGACTTATGAGAGGAACTGACTGAGATGGCGATGGGTCGTCTGCTACAACTGGGTTAGTAGATCCTGTGAATATGGGCAATGTAAGCTGGCTGGTAGCAGTAGTGGGATGGTTTGGATTGGTCGTCAGTGGTGTGCCATGCATAGAGATGTATACACAGTACTGTGAAGTAGGCCAGAAAGGTAGTTGTCAAAGATGATAAGCACAAAAATGGGTGAATCGGAAGGAAACAAGTGGGTGGGAACGGCTATGAGGCGGTAAAGGGTTGTTGAACATGAGATGCCTATATGGCATTTTATTTTTATTTATGCAGACTTTTACCTCAAGTTCAGAAACGCCAGAGTTGCATCTATTCCTTGAAAATTTTTTGGTCAGTTTTCTTCAAATTCGATGTCACAATTATCTCACCACACTCCTGTTTGTTAACCATACATCAAAACTACCAGCCAACTCGTCAAAGTACACTAGGTATTATCTCTTCTCTCTGACGGCTGGTCCATTTGTGAACTTCAGACTGCATGTGAAGGCTCCATAAAATCAATGAGGCGTTCCTGAGAATGTTAAGGTGTAATATGCAACATCAGTAGCTAAGTGAGACATGCTAGAGAACCTCCTAACCCATGACAGTAAGATCCTTTGAGAACGTCAGCTGTAAACCACTCGCATTCACGTGATAGACTTTCCTGGCTGCTCAATCTCACCACCACATTTTATCTCCATAGACCGTACAGTGTGGCCGCCTGTGGAATAACTAATAACACCTGTGTGCCCCTTTTATTAAGCAGGTCCAACACCGGGCGTCTGGAATGCGAGATGCCAGTGATAAAGTGGAGGCTGTCGCTTACATGAATATATAGTTGCTTAGGAGCGATATATGGAGGAACGGCAGAGGTAGGCAACCGGAAAAAATTGGTCTGTATTTAACCTGTAACCTCAGTATACCAACTTGTATTTTACCCCGGCTAACGTCAGACAAGTTTTTATATCCCAGAGAAATCCAGGGCATCCAGAAACTTGAAAACTATATTGATTTTTTTTATCTGCATTTTGTAAGAGTTATTAAGACCATTTTAGTCTAGCCGTATCGACAATCAGTGGAACTCTTGCTAGTCAGGTGCAGCTGTGCTTACTCAGTGTTTGAGATCAGACAAGTGTTCCCTTAGCAGTCAGCACCTGAACAAACCCTGCGAGGAAATGGTTCTAGGCATAGATTAAACAGTCTATTCCCTGTGGCCCAGCAGTCCTTCTCCTCGCAACAGACAGCACAGATCTTCACATGATGGTTATGATACTGTTTGTGATATCGGCAGAAATATTAATATTACTGATGCTAGAGTTTTCGACGATAAACTGTTGTCCAAAAAAGCAAGCTGTTTGTTCTGTTTACCTGGCACGTCCGCTTCTGTCCAATGAAACTTTATATTTCCACCATAGTTTGATCCATACTACAAAATGTGTTGCGTGAATAAAACTAAGGGTTGGATGACCTGAATATATAATGACGAGAATTCGAGGGTGTTATCATCGGTATTTCCTGTGTGCATTGCCACCTAACAGCATACAAAGTGGTCCTTTTATTGCGCATTCCCTGCCTCTAACTGGGAAAAAAAAAAAAAATCGTGTGTTCCGGAGAAAACTCAGTTACAATTTTCCAGGTTCTGTCTTGCATTATTTTGTACTTCCTGTAACCGATTTCATGCTTTGTAATATTTAACATCTACTAATTTCTTGGTCGTTGATGTTTTATGTAATTATCTCTCTCTTCACTGACTCCCCTCGGTATCACATTCTCCTTGTCTTTCCTTTATTGTTTTTCTTATATTGATCAGTAGCCTACTCCTCTGAACTCTTGGCTTGCGTCTGTTTCCCATTACTAAAAGCGTACAGGGCCCAGCCATACACCCTCATCCCTCTTTCCAACCCTCCGATACACATACACAAGTGACCGTCTTCCTCAGCCTACCTGAACCCAGTCTTCTGTACATAATGCGTCCAAAGTGTCTCAGAATGAACAGATCTTGAGTTTCTTTTTTTTTTTTTAATGGTCAGCATTCTTTTGAGGCAGCATTCATTTTCTTTTCTTTTTTGCACAGGAGCGAATCTATGGTTTTATATTTCCTGTGTTTTCCTGTGTACTCCATCACTTGACCAACACCTCCTCTCAGGTAAACTGGTCAGAACTTAAGGAGCTGTATCGTAAACTCTTTTTAGCTTCACCTGCGTGTTACACTGCTCGTATAACCTATTTTTTCTTCTATACGGCTGCCCAACACTTCACAACCAAGTCAGATTAGATGTTAAGGTGAGATAATACGACCAAATAAAATGTCTCTTGATAATGATGAGCCATAGAAGTTTTCCTTATGGGTAGCATTTCTTCGAGTATCCTTAATTAGTATAATCCCTCCTCTCTCTCTTTTCTCTGTCTTGATTTGCTAAAAAGACTATAATGTTTTTACTCTAACTTGGCCTAAAATTGCCATATCTCTGTCTTGAAAGCTGAACTGTAACAGGAGATTGCCACTAGAATTCAGGTCACGAAGAAGTACCATGGAAAGGATATAGAGCCTTGGTGCATTTTTTTTTTCTGCCACAGAGTTGCGTGAAATAAACTGCAAAAGAACAAAAACCATAGCCAGGTTAAGGTGAATGAGCGCTGCCACCCCCAGCTCCCTGCTCCCACAACTCCCGTTAAATGCTATGGTGTTCGTACAGCCAAGCGTGTAATGGTCGTGAATCAACCACTGCAAAATCCGTGGGGAAAACAGTGGCAATAGTACCCCTTCGCCTACCTAATGGCGGCTGTTTTTCAATCCGAGCCCAGTTCACTTTATTCCTACGAGTAACGGATAAAAGAATGCTGATATAAAAATGGGTATTAAGAGTATTTAGTTTGTGTGGGTCATAGGAAGTCATTTGTTATATTTGTGCTGCCAGACTATCCTTCTTTTTCCAGTTAAGGAGAATCTCTAACACTAAATTACCTAGCTTTACGTATCCTAGACCCTCCTGGATAAGAAAAAGCGTCAATCTCGGCTGCACTTCAGGAATTTGCAGGCAGGAAGGGTTAGGTAAGTAAGAAGGGAAGGAAGTCGAGTGATGGGAAGGATGTGGAGGACTGTGGGGCTCCAGGGGAAAGGCGGTTAGTTTACAGAGAGATAGAGACAAAGAGAGAGAGTGACAGACAGACAGAGACAGAGACATACAGACAGACAGACAGAGCAGGAAAATACTGAAGAGAAAATTGTGCGTGTGTGTGCTCACGGGCTTAAGCGTTCATTCACGGTTGAGTGCGAGTGTATGCGTGAACACGTGCAAGTTATACGTTCAAGTCGCATTAATGTTCACAGGCTCTTTGACTGACTCACAGTTACAGAAAATCGTCAGGCGTTAGCTGGAAAAGAGTACTAGAGTTAACCAAATCATGTGAGGGTTAATGTCATTCCCATAGGGCACTACCAGAAACCTGCCACAGAATATATACAAGGGAACCGTATCTTGCTATTCACTTCACCTTCTCACCGCCCTTCCCCCTACCAGGTCTCGGTACCTGTAGTTCGTTCACCTTAACTTGGCGGATATTTTCGTCCTTTTCAACCTATTTTCCGTAGTTCAATAGCTATGGCCCTGTGTCCTTTCCATAGCACTTGTTCGTGATTAGCACCGTAACCTAATTTTCTCTTGCTATCAGCCTAACGTTGAAGGTGTGGAGAGGGCAATTTTACGCAAAGTTGAAATGTACATACAGTTGTTCCATATCCACTAAGCTTCAAGGTCTCATTTTAAGTATCAGAAACCTTCGTAACTCCTTTTCCTTTGCGATTTGTTTTGCAAGTTACACTTTAACATTTTACTTTATTCTGTTATATCGTTTTAATATATCCATAGTTTGTATTCATAACATGCACGAGGATAGTGAGGTATATTGTGCAAGATAAACCGCACTTTGATTATGACCCTTAGTTCTGCATAAAATTATTTGTGCATATTGTTGCTTTCACTCACACAAGCACTATAAATTTCACACTGAGATACAGTGGATATTAAATAGCAAAAACACGAAAATCAAAATGGTTTCCGATGAATGTATGTTAAGACCTATTCACTCTAAGGTTGCTGAGATCTTTGATAAATATAGGCCCTGCTCTTGCTATACCCCTGCCCCTCTCAGCCAAATTAAGTCATTTTATATAAGCAAGTTGAAAGGAAATAGGAACGGACTGAGTAAGGCTAATGTCTCGCCTCTCTCTCTCTCTCTCTCTCTCTCTCTCTCTCCCTCCCTCTTTTTCTCTCTCTCCTTCTTCCCCCCTTC